>LGRX02014183.1:0-40180 GCA_001247695.2 Cymbomonas tetramitiformis | reverse complement strand
CGCGCATCCCCCCCCACCCACGACCTGCAGCGCCGCTGCTCACCCTTTGGCCGCTGATTCGCAACCGCAGATGAAGCAGGATAAGGCACAGCGCCGGGGAGAGCGCGGCACGCGCCACGCGCCTGATTCGGCGCGGAGCGGAGCAGCCTCCCCGCACCCTTTGTCCCTGGGTCCTATGGTCCTTGCGAGCACACTATGCACCTATCTACCGTACGCGCACCCTCGCGCATCCCTCCCCACCCACGACCTGCAGCGCCGCTGCTCACCCTTTGGCCGCTGATTCGCAACCGCAGATGAAGCAGGATAAGGCACAGCGCCGGAGAGAGCGCCGCACGCGCCACGCGCCTGATTCGGCGCGGAGCGGAGCGGCCTCCCCGCACCCTTTGTCCCTGGGTCCTATGTTCCTTGCGTGCACCCTATGCACCTTTCTACAAAGAAATACACAAAGATATATGCCGGGGAAAAAAACAATCCCACCCATGACTCGCTGTCCACCCCTTGGCCGCTGATTCGCAACCGCAGATGAACAGTCGCCCGACAAGCTGCTGACCAGGCACCCGCGGAGTGGCGGCTGCGTTCACTAGATGAAGGGCGGGCGGGCGGGATCCCGTACGGGAAGGGAGGGGAAGGAAAAGTTCACGGTCTTACCGGGTTTTCCTCGACCACTCCTCCAGCGACCGGGGGGAGGCCGCCTCCCTGCACGGTTGCAGCTTCGGAGGCCTGCGCACCAGTTCACGAAAGCATGTTTGAATCCACCTGCGGAAACCATGGGATATTCCCACAGCAGTGGCATCCCACAGCGTGCATGCCGGAAAACAGGGGAGTCCGCATACCTGAATGAATACGCACAGCCGGTGACTTTTCCTAAGCACGTGATTCCGCACCAGGGCGCAGTCACCGGCTGTGTGTATCCACATATTCGCTCACCACCTATTTACGCAGAAACTTTCAGGAGCCGTCCGCTCTTTCAGTCGAACAGCGGTTAACTAATTAAGCCACGAACCTATCCAACATGCACATCCACAAGAGACAAGCATGGGGCACGTAACCTTTGGAGCGAGTGCGGCCTGGCCTGCCTCGCCGCCAACCGTGGCCGTCCTTGCCCGTTTAGGTGCACCTTGTTCAGCAGCGCTCGTTGCTCCTGTTCGGGTACTCTCCATTCTTAAGTAACAGTACTCGCTTTTAAAAGTAAACTACCTGTTCTGCATACATTGCAACAGAACTGCTTTCTGTCACCCGCGTGATTCAAGAAAAAAGTAAAACTACTTACCAGCCATTTTCTTGCTCGACCTTCTGCTACTTAAATTAAATAAACAAAAAAAATAAACTCTTACAGTTTAACTGTTTTTTGAAAACTTCAACTTCAAGAACCTAACTTGGTTTCTTGGCTACGTTACCTCTATCTCTTACCAGCTATGGTGCGCGTGGCCACTAAAATCGGCTACCTTTCGGCTCCCTACTGGTTTAGCCGAGACAGGTATGATACGATCTGTATGTGACGCATCCCACCTATCTACTGAACGATGATGTATACCCCTGCCTGCGTTCATACCTGGCCGCCATTCGCCAGTCGCTCCACTCCTGTCAATTCTACCTTGGCCACAGACCAGAGAATTGCACATCTACCATTCAGGATCCTCGTTTACCACGGTTTACCAGCTCCGTCTCTATATTTATACTACATTGCGAAGTTTTATATCCATTTACCATTAGGCCACGACCATTCACCATTCCAGATCCTCGTTTACCACGCTCCGTTCTGAAATTACCAGGCTTTTACCATGCTTCAACCTATGTTACCGCAAATTACCAATGATTTACCGTCAGTTATTTTTTTTTATAAATATTTTAACGTTTACCACCTGATTACCACCCCACATAGGGGCTTACCGCCGTTTACCACCAGTTTACCACATTTTAACACCAGTTTACCACATTCTACCACGATTCCTTCTCAGTGCTTCCTCCTCCCATGCCGGCCTCGTGCAGTGGCCAGCAGCGCATACCACGTCCAGTGGGGCGCAACCACTCCTGAAGATTTCAGGCTGCGACCGCGTGCAGTGGTCAGATCGCGTGCAGTGGTCAGAACAGCCTTCCTCCTCCCATGCCGGCCTCGTGCAGTGGCCAGCAGCGCATACCACGTCCAGTGGGGCGCAACCACTCCTGAAGATTTCAGGCTGCGACCGCGTGCAGTGGTCAGATCGCGTGCAGTGGTCAGAACAGCCTTCCTCCTCCCATGCCGGCCTCGTGCAGTGGCCAGCAGCGCATACCACGTCCAGTGGGGCGCAACCACTCCTGAAGATTTCAGGCTTCGACCGCGTGCAGTGGTCAGATCGCGTGCAGTGGTCAGAACAGCCTTCCTCCTCCCATGCCGGCCTCGTGCAGTGGCCAGCAGCGCATACCACGTCCAGTGGGGCGCAACCACTCCTGAAGATTTCAGGCTTCGACCGCGTGCAGTGGTCAGATCGCGTGCAGTGGTCAGAACGGCCTTCCTCCCCCCATGCCGGCCTCGTGCAGTGGCCAGCAGCGCATGCCACGTCCAGTGGGGCGCAACCACTCCTGAAAATTTCAGGCTTTGACCGCGTGCAGTGGTCAGATCACGTGCAGTGGTCAGCAACAGCGTGCCACGTCCAGTGGAACGCAACCACTCCTGAACATTTCAGGATCTTAAGCGATGACGGCAGCTTACCCTTGCAACCGCGTGACAAGTGGGACTGCCGTTCCCCACACCCCCTGCTTAAAGGGTGAGGTTTGCGTGTGCAGGCGTCAAACCATCACCATGTCCTCCAAACCAAAATCACTACCAGTCGTCACCAAGACCAACATGTCCGACGGCGATTTCACCGGTCTGGCCCATGAGCTCAGTGCCTTCGTCAGCAACCTCGTGTTCGAAAAGAACGCGAACCGCGACGATGAGCTCACGCGCGCCGAGATCAACAAACTTAAGGGCAAGCTGTTCGGCTCCCTGCCCGCAATCTTCAACAGCACGGAGGCCGCCACCCGCGTCATCAGTCGGTTCGTACTGACGCCAAACAGCGAAAGCAAGACGCTGCCTCAGCTGATTATGGAGGAGACCGAATCGTACCCGCCGCAGACTGGATACATGTGCGAGCCCATTACGTTTCCCCCGAGAAGACCACTTCCAGGTGCTGACCGGCCAGGACATCGACTGGGACGCCGCATGGCGCGTGCTCTTCTTCCTGCTGAGGCTGAAGTGCGCCGATCTGTCGGCCGAGGCCGCCCAGGACGAGATCAAAAATTTGAAGATGTTGGCTGGCGAGGACCCGAACGCCCTCAGGGACCGCCTGGTGGGGCTCGTGGAGCGAGTCAACTTGCCCCACGATTCCACGTCCAAGGTAATCAGCCTGCAGACGGCCGGCCTGTTTATGCTTCAAGCCTTGCCCGAGCACCTCGCGGGCATCGTCCGAGAGCGGTTCAGCAAGTCCATGAACGTGACCGACGAGCACACGCTCACCGAGGTGACCGACGTAGCACAAGACGTGCACACCAAGCTGAAGAGTCTGGAAACGAAGATCATGAAGGCGAACCTCGAGCAGGAGAACCTGATCCAGTACGTGGGGGCCTACGCGGAGGGACCCACCAAGTCCACCCTGGCCAGCATGTTGATCACCGGCCAGCACAAGCACAACTTCGGAGTGCCGACGCCGCCGCTGATCCCACCGCGCACCTCCACCACCAGGAGTGACAGCGCTCGCCCACGCTTGCCAGCCTCGCGTCCCGCAGGCAGCAACTTCGACCCATCCAGCCTCAACCCCGCTGGGCGGAAGCTCCTTGGTCAGCTCACGCTCCCGGCTCCAGCATCCTCCTTCAGCACGGAGCCCGCAGCAGCCACGACCCGCACGGTGACCGGCGTGTGCAGCGAGAACCTCGGGGGTCCCACCGACAGCGACTGCACATTCTGCCACCGACCCTTGAACCTGTATCATCACGCTACGCTGCCATGCCACATAAGCGGCAAAACCACCTTGTACGACTCCTGGGTCAACCAGGGTAAGATGCCCTCGGTCTTGCGACACCTGACGAACCAGCTGATCGTAAACTACGACCGCGTCGCCAAGGGCCTAAAACCGCTGACCAAGACGGAGTTCGATCAGCAGTACGGCGGCAAGGGTAGCAACCCCCACTCCACCAACCACGCTGCCCCCACTGGCGACGCCCCCACATGGCACGCCCAGTCCTACGACTACCACAGCGTGCCGCCCCCCGCGCGGCTGCCCCCGGGGCTGCACGTTCACGCACAGCACACCCACCACGCTGGGCAGCACAGCCCCAGCGACACCCCGCCCAACGACGCAGCATCAACGGACACCATCGTGCACTTCCACTCGTACGCTGCCATCATGAAGCACGGCAACCCCTTTCTGAGGGGCGCGCCCGACCCCACCGCCAGCGCGACCCCCGCTCCCCACGACGAGGGAGCACCGCAGGCGCCCGATCATCGCGAAGACCCCGTCAGCCCCACTCCAACCCACTACTGGTATTCCCCTGCCAGCCCTGCACCTGACAGCCCCCCTCACTCACCCAGGAGGCCAGGCCCGGACAGCCCTCCATATTCCCCCACCAGCCCTTCATTGTCACCCACCAGCCCCCCATATTCTCCCGACAGCCCAGCCCCTGACAACATCCCTGAACACTACCCCGACCGCTACCCCGAGGATTATCCCAGCAGTCCCAAGAGCCCCTCTCCATCACCCGACAGCCCCGTCATCACGCGGCATCTGGTCACCCAGGTTCCCGACAGCCCGCCGCCCTCGCCTCCCCGCAACAACGACATTGCCGGCGCTATGTCGCCACCGACCTTAACGCGAGAACGGCGCGTGGCGGGTGAGAAAGCTGCCCTGTCTAACGCCCTACGCCGCCATGTTCCCTCCGGCGACGCCCCCGTGAACACCTTTGATATCGCATACGCAGTCATTCATTTCGAGTGGCCGGAGTATCCCATGGGACCCGACGGCAAGCCAATGAGAATTGGCAACCCCCAAGTATGCCACTACGACTTGGCCCACGACCAGCACGGACTCCCAACATGCTGCATGTCACACCGCGAGCGCCCCGAAAACTGGCTACCACCCAGCGGCGTCATCGACCTCGTGAGCAGCGACGACGACCATGACGATGATGAGGACGACGACTGCCCGGGCATGGAGTCGGGGGATGACAGCGACGACGACGAAATTCCCCTCGACTACGACACCGAAGGCTGTGACGAGAACACAACCGACGATGGCGCATCAGATTCTCCCACGGCACCCTACCAGGAGGCGCTGCACCCCATCCACCACCACTCATACATGGCCCGCAGCATGGTTAACCACCGCCACATCCCTGCGTCATTCCGCCGCATGGGCAGCCCGCCGCCCCCCACACCCGCAGCTCCCGCCGTCGTACGAGGACGAGAGGAACACATCCCCGAGCAAACCCCCGCCGCTGCCGCGATGGTGCTCATGAAGACCACCGATTGGATTGAGGAGGACCACGACAACCCCCCTCAGAGCCTCTCCGCGGCCCTGTCCACCACCACCGCCAACCACCAGCAAGTACCCCCGGCGGAGCTGCAGCGCCTCACCACCAAGGCGTTCGAGGAGATGAGCCCGGACATGAACAAGTGGTTCACACGCACGGCTGTGTGTTACACCCTCTGCAACGACGACCCAAAAAAATCCATCCTCGTCATGAGCCAGCGCACGGGGCAGTATTTAACCTTGTCCGTCATGATCGTGGACACCGGCTCAATGTTGTTCGTGATGAACAAGGTGCACCAGGAGACCCTGGGCCTCAAGGTGCACTCCAGCACGGCCACCGTGGACACCAGCATGGGCAGCGGTGGGGCGCAGCAGCACCGCCAGTGGGGCACCGGTGAGCTGATGCTCGTCATCGCCCCCGGTACCTCCAACGAGATGGTGCTGGCCGACGTGACCGGCATCAGTCCATCATCCCCCGTGAGCTTTGACGTCCTACTATCCGTGGACATCCTGCACGCCATGTCCGCTGGGGTGCTGCCCGCCACCCCGGGGCGCGGAGCCGCACTGGCATACCACCCCCATAACCAGCGCGGCGACTTCGAGAGCAAGGCCTATCTGCCCCTCAAGGTGTTCAAGGACCACCACGCCGCGCCGAGGCCCGCAGCTCGGTTCGGGGGGGGGGCAGAGTGGACAGCCCACCTGGACAACATGGCAGCCGTCCGAGCCAGCCCACGCCACCTGATGGACGCCCGCCGCCCGGCCAGCCGTTTCCGGCCAGCCCTGGTGACGCTCCTCGCCCTCGTCCTCCTGGCCTCTTTCTTCAACCCCGCTCAGGCCTACGACGAGGGTTCCAACAGCAGCGAAGTCTCCTCCTGCAGCGCCACGACACCCCTGCTGATCGCCATCGGAATATGTGGCGTGGCCGCCTGCGGCGTAGTAGCCTTCTTCAAGTGGCACGAGCTCCAGAGAGCCTGCCCGCCCGCCTGGCCGTTCGCCCACTTCAAGACCGGCCCGCCGCTGACCCCAGCAACCCTCGCACCATGGCACGACACCACTCGAGAAACGGCATGCCCTTTCTGCAACAGGGGAGCATGCCAAGGCGTCACCAGACCTCAGGCCTGCCACCTGAGCGGGGGCACTGGACTCTACGCGCGATGGGTCAGCGACGGCAAAGTCCCCTCCCACCTGATGCCCCTCCTCATGCTCGTCGTCAACACCAGCCGAACCGCCTCCGGCCAGGCACCACTGACGCGCATGTCCTTCCGCCAACAGTACGGGAACCTCCACCCCAGCAGTGACACCCCCGAAACACCCAACCCCGCCGTCCTGAGCCCACCGATCCCAACTCCCTCCCCTCACCCCACAAACACACCAGCCCCGCAACCCATTACTCCCCTCCACCACGAACCTTGCCCCAGCGACCGGTGCGACATCTGCCACGAACCCCTTCGACCATATCACCACCCCAGACTGCCCTGCCATATCACCGGCAACACCTCCATGTACGACAAATGGATCACCCAGCCGCCAGTACCCAACAGGGCAGGTAGCCTTCGATGCAAGATGCCCATCGCACTGAGGAAGTTCAAGCACCAGATGATCATCAACCGCGACCGCCTCAACCGCAACGAGCCCCCGCTCACGCGCCCCGAATACCTGCTGCTTTTCCCCCTCCGCGGCCCACGCCCTCTCCCAGAGCCATCTCCCACCCAAAGCTGCACACCCCCCAGTCACCACGCTACACCATGTGACGCGCCCCCGAGTCACACCCCCTCCATCGCCGCCGTCACCGACCTTCCCGCCAACCACAAGGAAGCCAATGTCAGCACACCCACAGTATCTCCCACAACAAACCCCCCGACGGCAGCTGTTAACCCCACCCTCAGCACGACGATTCTGGAGTGGGCCAAGCCCATCTTCCCCCACATTATGGGAACGGCAACAACAACACCGCCAATTCCCACAACAGACGCCCCTGGATGCTCTTGCCTCCTCATGGAAATCGGCTTCCCCGGCTACGTCTGTCCCGCCCATCCCACCAACAACGACCCCACAGCTCCACAGCGCCCACCCAAAACAACGCACTTGCCCACCCCCGACAGGGAAGCCATTCCACCGCGAGCTGAGGCACGGCGAGCCTCGACCCCAAAATGGGCAACCATGATCGCATGCGCCATCGTCCTCATGGCCACCCTGCCCGCCGCTACCGCCGCCACGACGATGGAGTCCAGCATCGGCCACACAGAGGTGCCCAACACCCATTCGTCGTTCAGCACCATGAGCCTCACAGCACTGGCCACCACGCTCGGGCTCACAGCAGTCCTCGCAGCCATATTTTGGGCCAGAACACAACGCAAATATCACAGCCCACACGCTCCTCAACCCTCAAACAATCGCGACGCCACCGCAATCCACCACCACCACCATGACGCAACAACCCACCACCACCACCACCACCACAACCACCATCCCAACCACCACAACGAAGAAGTCACCACCACCGCCCAACCCCCAACGACCACAGCACATGCATCACCACAAATCATCCAATCCGCCAACCCCCACTCATACTTCACAACAAACAGTCGCCCCCACATTTCCACCTCCTCCACACCCGACAACACTTCCACCACACCTTCCAGCCCTTCCGAGGACGACGCGCTCCCACCCCAAGAAAATCCCGACGCCTCACACCGCCTCCCCGACCATATCCCGCGGGTGCTGCACACACGCCCCAATGGCCAGGAAAACACCCATCCCAATCCACCAGCCACCGCTCCAAACCCCCGCAACCACCGACGCACACCACCCAACTCACCACCAGCGCGCTCACTGCACAACGCCGCACGCACCAGCGATTGCCCATTCTGCGGGATCACCATCGACCGCCCATTCCACCGCTTCCTACCCGACCGCTGCGCGGTATCGGGCGCGCGAAAAGATCTGGTGCTGCGCGGCTACTCCCCATGCCGAATCCTGCAAGGAGACACGCGTCCAGAAAATGTGGCACTCGTGCGCGACGCCACCGCCCTCATGTACATCAACACCGTCAAAGTTACAAATGGGTTCCGGCCGCTGTCTTTACGGCGTTTCAGAGCAAACGGCTCACAATGGACAGCCACAACGCACACCATGATCGCGCCACCCACCGCCCCACCACGCACCACCGACCACAACTACGCGCGCGGAGTGCCCACTCACGTGGGCAGCCATTCAACCCCTGCACAAAACTCTCAACAAACGCCCAACGACCTGTTGAGAGTTGGGCCATACCGGCCCATTCCCACCGCATCACCCGCCCCTCCCGATGCGCATCACCGCCCTGCCCCTCAAGCAGTACAGGCACCCCGCCGCAGGCCCAGATCGTCCCACATTCCAATGCACGCCTGGGTTGCAACCGCCATGATGTGCGTTTTCGCACTCGCAAGCCCCACCACAGCACTGACATCCCCCAACGTCGTCAGCGACATCCCGTCATCTCCCACCACCTTCTTCATTCTGCCAGCAACCTCGGTCGAGCCACAGCCTCTCCACCCATTGCTGGGGGGGGGAAATTATACGTCACCATCACCAAAAACAACAAACACAGACTGGGCAATCTGGACCACTAAACCTTTTTTTTCTCCAATGCTCAAGACGCCCTCAGCAGCAACTACCCAGCACGGCTGCCACCACGCCACAACCGCCCCAACCAACCCCGCATACAGGTGGAAGGACGGGTCACGACTCGCCACCACGCGGCAGGGGCTTGGCGCAGCCCCTCACACGCAGACGCTCACAGCCGTGGCCAAAAACACAACCCGGTCGCCGACACCACGCGCCTTCAACAACGTCATCACAGTGGGGCTGGTCACGACCGCCACCATGTGGGCCAGAGGGTTCGGCACGGAAAGCGCAGTGTGGGCCAGCATGTACACCTTCGCCTCCGTCACGCCCTGCCTATGGGCACCCGGCGCATGGTGCCTGGAACACACCGCTGCCGTCCTGATCGCCGCAACAGCAGGGGCGGCCGCTTTGACAACACAGGGAATGGCATCTTGGGCCGTGGGGGTGCTGGTGACCCAGTGGTTCGGATCGGCCACAGTACACTACGCGTCAGTCAGCATTCTGCTCCTGGAGGCGACATGGCGGGCGGTGCGGAGGTTCTCCCCGAGCCTCCCCCTGCTGTTATGACTCGTGGAGCGGTCCCTTAGCGCCCGGATGAGGTGGGCACTCATCCAGGCCTGGGGCCCAGTGCCCAGGTCCGCTGGAAGGCGCAACCGGCGGGCTCAGCAACAAGCCAAAGCAGTGCTGCAACTCCTTGCCCGCACCTGGGTACAGCGAGTGTGCGTACGGCTTGGCTGCGCGCTAGCCATCTGGACTACCTTTACGACGGTCCAGACCAACAGCATAGGACACGTGCTCGTGGAGGTGGCGTGTCTGGTGGCGACAGAAGCATGGAGGAGCGTGCCCAACTGGTGCATTACGGCTGCAGCGACCGCCGGGGCGATACACGCGTGGACGCAGTTCCGTCTGGCCAACACCAACGCCGTCATGCGGTTCATCATTCTCAATCCAAAGTGTGAGGACCCCCCCAGCCGCTTCAAACGCGCCAGCAAGCGGAATAAACGGCAAGGCCGAGGGGCGCCATCCTCCCACAATCTGCGGCGCAGAGCCGGCCTTAGGAGGGCAAGAAGCCGGCGCCACGCCCGCAGGGGCCGCAAGCGACGCAAAAAGCCGCGGCAGCACTTCCAGGCGCAGACATTCTCCACGCAGGCCGGCGAGGTGGACAGCGCCATGCCTCTCGGCCGAGAAGACGACGTCGAGGCACTACACGCCCGTGATGAGGAGCTGGACGTCATCATGGGGCCTCAAGCAGGCTTCCACGGCGAGGGCGCCTGGACCGACGAAGAATGGCAGGACCTACGCAGCCTCTTGCGTCGCGAGAAAAGCTTCATGGCCACCACCGCCACCGACCTGCCTGGATACACAGGACAGATAGGCAAATTTGACATCCCCTTCAAAGACGAGTCCGCCTCACACTACCAAAAGCCCCGACGATTCTCTCCAGCCGAGCGGAAACTGATCGATGAACACTTCAACAAGCTCCTGGCTGATGGCATCATCGAAAAAGCCCCAAAATACTGCGAAAACACCTGCAACGTCGTCGTGGCCATGAAGAAGGCCCTGGATGGCTCCTGGACGGACAAGCGCGTGGCGCTGGACCTGCGAGGGATCAATGAATTGTCACTCAGAGATCGCACGCCTCCACGGCTGCCCGAAGACCTGTTTCACGACATCGGTCGAGACCAGTACATGACCAAGCTGGACCTGCGCAGCGGATTTCACCAGATCGTCCTGACCGACGACGCGTCACTCAAGACATGCTTTTGGTGGGCGCGAGACGGCGCCGCTCCCGAGCAGTACGTCTACAAGCGCATGCCCTTCGGCAGCGCTAACAGCACCGCCATGTTTGGACGGGTGATCGAGCACGAACTGCGCGGACTCAGCTGCGCCAAGGTATACTGCGACGACATCCTAGTGACCTCGCCTACCGCCCGCCAGCACCTGGCCGACCTGGAGGCAGTCATGCAGCGCCTAAGCAAAGTGGGACTGCGCGGTCACCCAGGCAAGTCGGTTTTCGCCGCCGGCGGGTGTGAGTTTTTGGGTTTCCTGCTGCGACCCGGCAGGCTGTCGCCTCACCAGGCGAAAGTGGCCGCCCTGCTCGAACTACCCACGCCCAAAGACGTCCGGGGCGTCCGGGCCATATTGGGCTTCATGAATTTCTACCGAATCATGGCTGCGCGCATCGGCAAAGAAGACTACTCGACACTGGCATGGCCACTGAACTGCCTACTGAGAAAAGGCAACGAGAACGTCAAGGATCTTTGGGGCAAGGAGCACGACGACGCGCTGGCCCGGCTCAAGGAGCGGCTCACCGAGCCTGGCGTGGTCATACATGCCTACGACCCAAGCCGGCCACTGTACCTTATGACCGACTGGTCCGGGGTTGGCATCTCTGCCATATTGGGGCAGAAGGACGACGAGGATCGCGACGTCATCATCGCAGCCACCAGCCGCTCCCTCTCCCGGTCGGAAGTGCGCTACAGCAGCTTCTATGGGGAAGCCCTCGCGGCCGTGTACGGCGTGAGATCGTTCCGACACTACCTCCACGGCGTCAAGTTCACCTTGATCACCGACCACAAGCCGCTAACATGGCTGCGCTCCTCGCAATCCCTGACCGGCATGCACCTGCGATGGCAAGTTTCCCTGCAGGAGTTCGAGTACGACATCGTGCACAGGGCCGGGAGCAGCCACACCAACGCGGACGTACTGTCTCGATACCCGAGAAAGTCGTCCGTGGACCCCACCGGCGCCAGTCTGGACCCCACTGAGGAGGAAGCCGCACTACCGACAGCAGGTGCTTTCGCCTGCCTCTGCGCGCGACACCCGCGCATCCTAGAGGAGAGCATGCAGGACGTCGCCCCCATAGCATCGTGGCAATACGAGAGCCATGTGGGCGGGCTGCCAGACGACCCCTGCACAGGCCATGACCTGGTCAGCCACCACCTGGGGGAGCATTGGGCCATGCACATTGACGCCCAAGACCACGACGCCCGCGACGACAACGCGACGACGCTCTGGGAAGAGGCGTGCGGTTGGGTGGAGGCATACCTAAGCAACAGAAGGCACACCCCCATTACTCGGGTGCTGTGCGGCGAATGTACGGATGGGCACGCGACCAGCTTAAACACACGCCCCCTGCCCCAGCGGACCGTGTCCACCCTGCACGACAAAGGAGCCGTGGTCATCGAGCTCTGCGCAGGCCTGTGTTCGGGTCTGGAGGCCTGGCTCATCGCAGGAGGCAAAGTCACCAAATACGTTTACTGCGACAATAACGTGAAAAGTCGGCAGGTCGCCAAACATCGGCTGGTGCAGCTGCACAACCGATTCCCGCAGCAACTCCCTCTGGAAGCCCTCCACGACGCCTTCACCTCCGTGCCCCAAGACCTCAGACGAATTTCACGAAACGACCTCCTCTCCCTCACCAGCGAGGGTCCGTACATCTTCGCCGTAGTGGGCACAGAATGCCAGGACCTCTCTGCGGCTGGTTCCCTGCAAGGGTTGAAAGGGCGGCACTCGTCAGTGCTGTACGACGTGGTGCGCGTGCTGGGGCAGCTGCAACTCCTGGCGGGGCACGACAAGTTCGCGTACATGATCGAGTGCGTGGCGGCGCAGCACAACTTCAACAGCCGCGAGGTCCGCGACGTCATGCATCCCCTCATGTGCTCCATGATTGGCATGCCCATCACCATCGACGCAGCACGCATGGGGGCGCGCGCACACCGCTTGCGGAATTATTGGACGAACATGGCCGGGTACGTGGACGCGCAATCCGTACTGGACACCGTGGAGCGGGACCCATGCCGCCTCGTAAGGGACATCCTGGACCCCGGTCGCACCGAGCAGGACGCCGCAGACGACACCGCCTCCGGCCACTACCCCTGCAACACGCGCGGAGAGCCCATGAGGGCGTGGCCCACCATGATGTCTTTCCCAGACTCCTACCAGTTCAGGGAGGGCAGAAAGGGCACCGTCTGGGACCACGCCACACAGCAGTGGGGGCCGCCCACGCCCGAAGAAAAGGAGCGCGCCATGGGGTTCCAGACCGGAGCCACACAGGCGCCCGGCGTCTCAGCGCGCGAGCGAGGTGAGATGCTGGGCAGAGCCTTCGACGTCCGATGCGTATCCCGCCTGCTGGCCGTATGCTACCTACTCAACCGAGCGGAGGCTCCTCGGGTGCAAGTCGAATCCAGACACTCCATCGCAGAGTACGCCACACCCAAGGTTTCCTCCCTTCACTGCAATGGGGAGGAGAGGCCACCCGAAGAACCCCCAGAAGCCGTCGTGACCCAATGGGCAGCAGCGCTCAGCACCATCAAGAGAATAGCACGCTTGGAGGCATCCGAGCTGCGGCAGCTGTACGGGCCTGGCGCCACAGCCTCGCTTGTGCAAGCGGCACACCAGTCCCCACCAGAATGCTGCGGCCAACGACCCCACGACAAGACCGGGCTGGGCGCCGCCCCAAGCGATGGCACCACCACAGCGCACAACCCGACAAACTCCCTCAGCACCCCCATACAGTTCGTACCCGCCAGAAGCCCCGTGCCCTCACTCCACACCGACTCCCAGCACCAATCCCGCTCTCCGCGACCCAGCCTCCCCAGCGAAAAGGTGGCACGAACCCTCAGCGCGGCGGCAGAGGCCCGCGAACCGACAGAACCCTACGACGACGAAGCAATGCTGCGGTGGCTGAAAGGCGAACGCCCCGACGACCCCGACATCCTCGCAGCTGCCAGCAAACGAGCACAGCACTACGCGCTCGAAGGAGAATCCCTGATCCGCATCCTGCCCAACGGGGCAAGGCGACCTGTGCCACCAGTGGACCAGCGAGACCGCATTGTGAAGCAAATGCACGAACGGTGTGGGCACTTCGGGCGCCGCCGCACCGCAGCCATGGTGAGAGACGCATTCTACTGGCCCAAGCTGTACGACACCTGCTCCGACGTCGTCAGCAAGTGCGACGCTTGCGCCCGCTACCGCACCACCTTCGACAAGCACGCCCCTCACCTAAACCCCCTGGAAGTCAAGGGCATGTACTACCGCTTCTCCACCGATCTGGCCAAAATGCCCCGTAAAGCCAAGAACAACTATCAGTACGTCATGGTGGTCGTGGAGCACTTCACCAAGTATGTCTGCCTCATCCCACTGCACACCAAGGAACCAGTGGAGACCGCTCAGGCATTTGCCCTCCACGTCATAGCCAGGTTCGGGTGCCCGGCAGAAGTGGTGACCGACAACGGCGGCGAGTGGGAAAAGGAGTTTGCCCAGCTGCTCAAGGACAATCTGATCGACCACCGCACTACTTCGCAATCCCATCCCCAGAGCAACGGCCTCAGCGAGCGTATCGTCCAGATGACCAAAGCCGCCCTCACCAAGGCGTGCAAGCAGGCTGGATCCATCGACCGGTGGGATTCGTTCCTTCCTTGGATTATGCTGGGATATAACGCCACGCCGCAGGAGTCCACACGCCTCGCACCATATGAGCTCGTATACGCCCAGCGCCCAACGCTACCCCCGGCCATCAAGGAGCGCCTCAGCCAACCTCTGGAGTCCTGCATGGACGCGGACGCCATGGCGGCCAGCTACCTCGAACGCGCCGAGTATGTCAAAAGGGCCACCATCATGGCCGGCAGCAACATCGCCATAGCCCAGCACCGCCAGACCGAGCGATACGCACAAGTGCGCTCAGGAAAGTACCTGCCCAAGCAATTCAACTTCCGCGTGGGCGACTTCGTGTTCCTGAAGCGCAGTGTAAGTCACGGCCTGCAGCTCCACACGCGCGACCCTATACTTCAAATCAAAGAGCTGCCTGACGACGGCACTGCCGTGCTACAAGGCCGATGCGGCAGCACATGCAACGCGCACTGCTCGCAAATAGCCATCTGCCATTTGCCCGACGTCGACCCCACCATCACCTACAATCTGGACGACAACGAGGACGCGCGCTGCCAAGTGTGCAAAAAGGCTGATCGCCCCGCCAGCATCCTTCTCTGCGACGACTGCAATCAAGGCTATCACCTGGGGTGCTTGCAGCCCAAACTGACTCGAGTCCCCAACGAAGAGTTCTGGTACTGCCCCCGCTGCCTAGGCCTGCTGCCGGACGACGACCTCTCCCCACAATACCTCACTGCCTACGAAAACAGGGGCAAACAGCTAGACGGAAAGCGCGCATTGAAGGTTATCGACGGTAAGCCTTACGAGGGCACCATACGGTGGCTGGGAGCCGCAGAACGCCCCTACGCACTTAAATGCGAATACGACGACGGGGACTCCGAGACCTTCACGCTGGCAGAACTGCAGCAGTACCTGCTGCCTGACAACGCAACGGCCCCGCAGAAGCAGGCAGTGGCCCAGCCCCAGCTCGCCGCAGAGCACGCCCTACACACCGCATTGGCAGCCATCCCAAAAATCACACCCAGCTCAACCATCCTGCCCACGCCCTTTGACAGCCTTCCCAGCACCTGGGACCTCGGCGACAGACAGAACATGCTGCGCGCCACGGCTACCCTCCTACCTGGTCATTGGGACCCCGCCCACATCACCAAGCTCACCCAGCACATACGCCAACAAGCCCAAGAATTAGTGGACTTCGCCGCTGCCAACCCCAACACGGTCAGACACCGTCACCCGATGACCAACGCGGAATGCCAGCACACCAGCGCCAAGCAATGGGGAACACAACTAGTGGTCACCACCCCCTCCGAAATCGAACAGCTGGCAACTCACGTCGCCTGGCATCCCGCCGACAAAGTGTGGGACCCCTATGCCGGCACGGGCGCCATCGAAGCAGCCCTGCGTCCCCGCGGCGTGCCCACGCACTCCTCAGACATCAACCCCGCCATGGCCACCAGCACCCCAGTGGACGCACTACAACCCGCCAACGTCAGGCGCATGGACAGCTACAACGTCGTGGTCACCAGCCCCGCCTTCAGAGTTTTAGACATCGCCCTGCCGTTACTGACTATGGGGAGAGAGCTGACATGCGCTCACGTGCCCCTGCACTACGTGTTCGACGCGCACACGGCCAGACGCAGCTGGCTGTGGGAACTAGCCGCTGCGCGACGTATGAGCATCTTGCTCTGCAAGCAGAAGGGCCCACTTGGCAGGCGCAACGTGTGGCTCATCATCGCCGACACCGCCACCACGCTGCAGCGTAGACTCAAGCCACAAGCCGCGTCGTGCTCCATGTCCTTCTAGCCCAACCCGCAACCTCACCACCGCCGAGACACAACCACCGCGACGCGCACCCTCACGCCTAGGCACTCACCCCAACATCAGCCCCACAGCCCCTGACAACCTCCCCGAGAAACCCCAACGCCCACGCTTTCATCTGCCCCAACGCAACATTCCCCTAAAAAAAAAATAAAATAAAAAAATCCCCAGCCCAAGCCCGCAGCCCGAGTGCCACACCCCAACACCAGCCACGACGACAACAACACGCCCACAGCCACAACCACCCAGCCACTACGCTTCGAGGTCAGCGCGCCTCGGCCGCAGCCGCTCAGCCAGCTCCACACAACCGACCGCAGCAAGCCTAACCTACGCTCCACCACCTCAGCGTCCAGCAGAAGGCTCCCAGCCCAGTACGCCCTCAGCTGGGGGGGGGATATATACAAAATTTTTTCCAACGCCGTCAACGACGACAACAACACGCCCACAGCCACAACCGCCCTGCCACTGAACTTCGAGATCAGCGCGCCCCCAGCCGCAGCCGCACCCCCAACTCCACACGACCAGCCACAACCAACCCACCCCACACTCCGCCACACCAGCTCCCCACCCCGACGAACACATCGCACTCTCCCCGTCCCAACCAGCAGAAGGCTCCCTGCCCAGTACGCCCTCAGCTGGGGGGGGGATATATACAAAATTTTTCCCCCGTAACAGCCCACGCGCCCTAACTCCACCAACCCTCACACCTGGAACCTCAGCAGCCTGGCCACCCTGACACCCGCCACGCGCGCCCTTCTCCACCAACCCTCACACCTGGAACCTCAACAGCCTGGCCACCCTGACACCCGCCACGACACGGCGCTGTTCATAATCGCGACAGCTGTCACAACTATAGACACGCCCAACCCTGGGGCCGGGGGGGGCCCCCTCGCAGCCCCGACAAAGGCCTTCCCTCCCCTTTGCGCTCTCAGCTTCGCCACTTCCCTGCCACCTCTCAGACAGTCATTCCCACGCCCGCGCCCAGTTGTCACCATTTTCCCCCACTCCGCAACATCGCTTTTCCCCAATTTCACGCTCAGATACCACAATTTATACCAGCCACACCACCGCCCCAACTTCACGCTCAGATACCACCAGCATTTATAACCAGCCACACCACCGCCCCAATTTCACGCTCAGATACCACAATTTATACCAGCCACACCACCGCCCCAACTTCACGCTCAGATACCACCAGCATTTATAACCAGCCACACCACCGCCCCAATTTCACGCTCAGATACCACCAGCAATCCACGTCAGCCCAATGTAAATCTTGCTTCAGCAAACCACCAGGAAAGCAGATGCCAGCACCTACGTCCAAGGGCGAGCCTTCCTGACTGCCACCCTTACAGGAGTAAACCTCACAGTCACATCCCCTTTCGCGAGTCGAAACTCCGTGAAACCCGCGATCAGTACGGCGCCCCCCAGACTACCCCTTCCTCATAATCAGTTATTTGCATGATGACGCTTGTCACGCATCTCAGTTATACCCAAAACACGCCAACGCGGTACAGTACGACGCGTCACGACAACAGCACCATCGCACAGCAGCCACGGGCGCCACCCATGGCGTATCAGCCGTTACATCTACCCAAAACACCCCAGTCAGTTATTCAGCAGCACGACAGCCACGTCACCACGTACGACACCAACGCCAAACTCGAACTACGTTCTCCCCGACCCATTTCCTGTTCTACAAAATGCTTTCTCTCTGAACTGCTCCTGCTCGCACGACCGGGGCAACAGTTCGCCGGGCGTGGCGCGACATCCGCCGGGCCAGGCTGAGCCCATCTACGGCCTCGTGAAGATCAAGGAACATCACAGGCACCACAGCGCCTCATCCGCGCCACGTGGACGAAGTCTCCGGCTCGCCGCACCGGATCACCGCTGGCACCTGCAACACCGACGGGTACAAACGCGTAGCACTGCGCCGCGCCTCAAGCGCGGATGTTCACGGCGACTCGACATGGACGCACCACATGTGACACCACGTCACAACAGCAGCCATCGTCAGAATGTAGTATCTCAAGAGTCACCAACGGGATGTAGCATTTGGCGACAGTTCAAATGAGGAAGCAGATCGCTGATTGGAGAAGGCGAAACATCGCGAACCGAGAAGACACAAAACGCCCAGCTGCAGCTGTAGGAAAAGAGCTTTAAAAGAGAATAGAGACGATTTCAAAACATTCTGCAGATAACACTGAACCTTTCAAAATCATCTTGGCCTTGCGTAAATTTGTATCGAATATATATATTTCCTCGCTGAATTTACAGCGACTCTGCAAATTCCCACGCACTAAGCGCCTGTTTGAATCAGTCAGGGACAGTTCGTCTGATACGCGCTCCTCACGTAGCGCATAGCCTGAATTCAGTGCCCCCGAACCCGCAACCCCGCTCGCGCGACCACACCGGTTAGGCGTAGATCCACACTCGCATAACGGAAGGCGAATCCGCAACGCTAAAGGCCACAGCTCCGCGCAGTTGAGGTAAGCCCGAGACGCCGTGTGCTAAGTGAACGCTTTTCGTGTTTTCTTGCAAGGAACGGACAGTCGTGCAGGGACCCGATATGCACCTAAGGAGTCTGGAGCACCTCTGAATTCACCGCACGACAATAAACAGGCGCGCGAAAAGTGTACCCTGAATTCATGCTTGTGTGCGTGCGTTTGCGGTATGTGTGCGTGCCGCAGCTCAGCTTTAGCTTCACTCACTAACGCCGCTGCTGCTGCCTTCTACGTGTTCGTACGAAGACGTCGTCTTCGTCGTTTACGACTACTTTTCTTTACCAAGTTCCTTAGGGAATTCTCAGGTGAGGCGCGATAGTTCGCACTCCCGTGAATTCCCGCCCTGGGAGTGTTGAGAAGGTGCACGGCGACGCCGAGACGGCCAGCGGCTTTCCGTTTCAAAAACTCGAATTCAGCACAAACTTGGAAATTCAGCACGCTCGGCTAAGCTCGGCCGCTTCAGACGACGTCACCGCTCAACACTCCTGACGACTTTTCAAACTCCCGAGAGTCAACGGCTCCTCTGCTCGGACCCCGCTGCGACCGTTTTCAAGTGTGCATTCACGCGCGCTCCGGCTGTATGAACGCAGAGTGGATTCACCACACTCCTTCGCTGCTTGGACACCATGAATTCCGAAACTTTACCCGACTGTGTTCCTTCGCTGTTGTGGCCTGAGCCGACCCCGTGAATTCAGCGCCGACTGCCGCCACCTTCTTTGGGCATCCCCACTCGGGCTGGTCGGCCCAACGCGGGGGCTTAATTCAACCTTTTCAGCCAGCCCGAGCGAGTTGCGAATTTGGTATCTGCTGACTGCTGGACCTTGGTATCCCTTTTGGAGTCGGGCCCAGCAGCCCGTTTGGCCGTCGTTGCGTGGTTCTCGAGCTGGAGTTGCCCCTTTTCGCCTTCCCCTTCAGGACTCCGCTCTGACCCGGCACCTTTTCGTCAGGTTGCCTGTCAAGACCTTTGGGGATGCTCACCAGTCCCGTGCACTTTTGACACTCCCAGAAGGGGGCCTTTTTCACAACTTTGCCCTGTTTCCTGAACCTTTCACGTTCCATTAATATATACAAAATTTTTCCCCCGTAACAGCCCGCGCGCCCTAACTCCACCAACCCTCACACCTGGAACCTCAGCAGCCTGGCCACCCTGACACCCGCCACGCGCGCCCTTACTCCACCAACCCTCACACCTGGAACCTCAACAACCTGGCCACCCTGACACCCGCCACGACACGGCGCTGTTCATAATCGCGACAAGATGCTATGAACTGTCTGACTACCGAAGTCGATATCGGAGATGGCACTGATGACAGTGAAGAAGTCATAGTAGTCGAACCATATCGGTGATGACACAGATGATGATGACACTGACGGCGTGCCAAATCCAGCAGTATTTATCACCGTCCTTCAAGAGTTGCAACCCAAAAATGGTAGGGTGCCTTGTACAAATGCATTGGATATATGCATTATATGACGATGTAAGGTACGTGGCGCATATTGGCACTAAATTTAGGTCCTAAGGGTACTATGATACGGAAGATAGGGTCTCCGACCGTCAAGAGAACGCCCCAAAAAATTCCCGAAGCTCCGGTCCTTGTGATAGGACCGGATGCGATTTCCGGTCCTATGACAAGGACCGTCGGGCAGTAGCCACAATAGCCAGAGTAGCTCAACGGCAGAGCGCTCGTCCGGTATGCGAGAGGTCACGGGCTCGATCCCGGCCTGGCTCACCCCTTTTCGGGCTTCTGGACTAGCGGTACAGTTTCCGTTTCCCCATGAGGTTATGGGCCCACCACGCTTCCACTGCGCATCGCGGTTGTGTGGTTGTGCCACGTAGACACTTCAGAGTGAGGTTGTGTCATGAGGAACGTAATTATTTCCCCCAACAGTCGCGGCGGAACCAGCCGCGTGCCCCGCGGGTCCAGCGGGGTACCGACAACGGCAGATTGGGGGGAAAACGGAGCGTTCCTTCGTGTGTCACTCCTCGGCGTCTACGTGGCACGGTGGGGATCCAGAGTACTACGGCACCAGAATCGCCATCAATAGCCAGAGTAGCTCAACGGCAGAGCGCTCGTCCGGTATGCGAGAGGTCACGGGCTCGATCCCGGCCTGGCTCACCCCTTTTCGGGCTTCTGGACTAGCGGTACAGTTTATGTTTCCCCATGAAGAAACAGTTCGTCGGCCACGCGGGAAAGCAGGATCAAACGGAATTCTAGAATATTCCAGATCGATTACATCCAGCCCGCAGTTTCCTATTAGGACGTCTACCTTAGCTCTTCGTCGTTCATCGGGCGGAGAGTTAAGAGAAGCTTAACAGTGGGGGCAGAGAGTTATGAGATGTTAAACGAGATGATTTCTAACTTCTCGGTCGAAACTTCCGCGGGCGAATGAGAGCGTCGGAATTCAAAATTCGGCCATTCAGTGGCCCGTATGATGACTGAAACCGAAATCACGAACGAGACCGTGGTCAGAAATTCGAGACTTCGAAGTCTCATCTTCTCGTTCGAAAAGTGAGACCGAGGTAATCATCTCGGTTAACGAAAGAATATTTGGTCCACGTCGGAAGTATCAGATACGCGATCAGATTCGTTACGTGAGACAGTTTTCAGAAGTGAGACTTCGAAGTCTCGTTTTCCCCCAGAAAAGATGACATGCATCGCGGAACGATATCTGGCGCGTGGAAAATTTCACGTAGATTTCGAACTCGAAAACTTCTTGCGAGAAGACAGACCTGTACCAGTCCTGTAACCAGACTTCGAAGTCAGAATCGAGACCGCGGTCGAAACTCTGAGACCGCGGTCGAAATTCTGAGACCACGGTCGAAAAACGAGACTTCGAAGTTAAAAAGTGAGACCGAGGTCTCGCGACACCATGGAATATACCTGTCCGCGTGTCAGTCGGACATTCAGTGCAATCCGAATCTGAGTCGAGACCACGGTCGAAAACCGAGACTTCGAAGTCTCATTCTTCTCGGTTAAAATAATCTCGGTTAACGTGAACATCTCAGAAATCGCGGAAAGTTAAGTATGAACGAGTTATGACGCATAACCATCGCGTTCGACGGAATCTATGACACGATATGCCCTTAACTCTCCGCGCTGAACTCTCTGTCCACTTTGCGGAACCTCTCTAATATGTGTGAATCTTTCGTTTGAAAGGCGACAGACGAGAGAGATTACTGTACCAAATTTAAAATGCAGCTCCAGTCGGTTCAGGTCGAGCAGTCGACTGGTCGAGTTGCCGTACAGATACAAAACTCGGAACGTACCAACAACCAAGCAACTTTTTCGTGGTGTCTTGGATAATTATCTATGTCAAGACTCGTGGAATCTCGCGCCAGCAATAGGAGCCGCTGGTATTCTCGTAATAGTTGAAACTTGCAGGTATTCACATGCGGACGTAGTACGGCTATCGCGTGCTATCGCCTTGCGTTTGTGTTAAGACCAAACGATAGTTCATACCACTGCGTAGACCTTCGACCGAGGGGCTTGCTCACGACTAATGCGGCTCTAAAGGTATTTTTTTCCGAGCAGCTCGTTCTCAGAGCTCCAGCAAAGTGACGACTACGGATCGCTGTGACTCTAATTGTCAACTTTCGCCTCCTTATCCTGCCTAGATTGTTCATTCTGCACGGGGCAAAGAAGACCAGATCACTATCAGCAGGAAAGAAAGCTTACCTTAGTGTCGTCGCTGGGTGCTCTGCATTTGTATGTTGGCTTGAAAAAGTGTGTCGCGTGTGTGACTTACCGGAACGTCAGATTCAACCCACCTGAAAACGATCTTTGAAAACACATCACTGTATATCGGTGTGTCTTGTAGACTGGCACGTTACAGTTCTACGCCGGCTCGAAAGGGATCTTGTGAGAGGTTGCTTGGCGCTCGATGATATCCATAGCTTCTGCGCGTTTGCAGGAGAACTTGAGTACAAACTGGAGAACCGTGGAGGCGCCGTGGACAGTGACAACAGCCTTCCGCGTATAAAATTGTATCCGACCGATCGAAAATTATTTGCTTGCCAAAGTCGTATGGGATCTTTCTACCGTGAAACAATGCTTCGCGCACTGCTATTTACGCTTGTTTCCCTGCAATACGCTCCGAACCTCTCTAACGCGCAGCTCGTGAACTGGCCGGGAGCTTCTGGACCGACCGTGCCCAGGAGGTCAGGGTCGATTACGGGTGGGTCGAGAAGCGGAAGGGGAGCCACTTCGCGACATTCACCATATAGCTGCAGTCCTCATGAGAAGAGCGAGCTCGGCATTCCACGATCAGCAACGTGTGTGGCTACGACCTTGAAACCTCGTAAAAGACACGCAACGACGTCCCCTGGCGACAAAACATTGGACCCGTATTACGTCGACCTGACGCTATTCAAGAACACATTGCCTCCCCTGCAGACCCGTGATTGGCTCGGTAAGCTGCTGCAGGCTCGAGGCTACAAGACAGGGCTCGAAGTCGGGGTGCAGGAGGCGCGCTTCTCGGAGATTCTTCTTAGGAGTTGGCCCTCTGCCGAAAAGTTTTATCTGCTGGATGCCTGGACTTATCAGAAAAATTACGTCGACGGCGCAAACGTGGGTCAAAGGGAGCAAAATAAAGTGATGGAACACGCCTCGAGGCGAGTTGCGAGGTATCAAGACCGAAACAAGACCCGAGTGGAACTCATCAGGGGCTTCAGCACGGAGAAGGCGCCCACTTTCCGTGACCGGAGCCTTGACTTCATTTATCTTGATGCGCGGCACGACTTCTGCGCGGTTCGAGAGGACATGGAGGCGTACTGGCCCAAGGTTGCGTGCGGTGGCATCTTGGCGGGGCATGATTATATGTCGGCTGACGAAGTGCAGAAATCACATTCTGGAGAGGACTGGTCCTTATGCTCAGATAATAGGAGGCATCTTGGAGCTGTGCGTGCGGCGGTCGATGACTTCTCCATTCGTCATAGAGTGCAGTTTCTCATCACATATAGGGAAGACAGCTACAACACATGGTACATGCAGAAGACATGCTGAGGAAACGTGACCAGGTGTGTTGCCAGAAATTACGATCTGGGAATGCTAGACGCGCATGGTTCTCTATCTGCTGATCACTTTTTGGGTCGGGTCTTGATATCGATCTGGTTTTATGTGGTCAAACGCGACTTAAATGTTGTCAATGATTTGAAAGCAAGGTCTTGATTCATAAGAAAAGAAAAAGAAAAAAAAGAAAAAATGTGACTCTTCCTACTGGATTCATAAGTGTAAGGCTCGAGGCCGCAACGACTTCGGGACAGGAATTGAATACCTAAACTTTAGACTTCTTGAAAATTGTGAAAATAACACAGTGAAAATGAGATTAAAAAGGAGAAAATGAAACACTAGAGGGGTTCTCAAAATTTGGGAACATTACTTTTTAAGTTTTTAAGTTATGGGAGAGGTGAAAAGTTTGATATTGAACCATGTGACTAGGTGTATAAACCTGTGCTGACATTCCAGAAAAGTAGGTCGCCGGCATTTATGTGCCATAAAATATATTAGGGAAACACGCCGTTCCGATATTTTATTACGGATCCTCAAGGTGAGCGACTTATTGGGTGCCATTGTGACGAGGTAGGTGATTCACCTACGCCGGCTACCCAGACGGCGCCACCTCTTCCCTCCCCCTTCCCCGACAGATTTCGTTTCCGAGTGGTGGGGGTACGACCCTTCCCGGTACGTCGTTTCTGGGAGGGGGGTCTTTGCAATGTCCTCTGACCCCCACCCCAAGAGCAAAGCGTGGGCAGCCCTTCGACCGGAAGCCCCCACCCGCAGCTCTTAAAGATAATCGACCAACTTAACAAAGGGAAATATACAACAGCATAGCAGTTCCAAGATGTAGTGGAATTGGTACAATATATGTATTAATTCCGCGATATATGATAGAGAGACAGATATATATGATATGATATATATATATATATATCTCTACTGTATAAGCGAAACACAGGTGTGAACACTGTAACTGGGAAGTCTAAAAATCAGAGAAACACGAGTTCCTCGGGGACTTGGTTACAGACGATTTTTTTTTTTGTAACACGGGTTTTCGTGCAAAATCACTGTTCAAGATATATATATATATATTTCGATTATTGTCCGATTACTTTATAACTTCGTATATGCATTTTTATGCCCCGTCACACAATCATGTGAGTGTAACCATGTCCTTATGGGCAGAAGAAAGACCATCACCTTTCCATGTGATTATTCTAACCTTGTCTCGAATGTATGAGTTGCAAATGTCACATTATTTTGTTGTCACACTTTTCAGCTGAAATATAAAAGAGCAGGGCGTGCATAGATAAGGTGAAACATTCAGTGTTATGTCCAGAGTCACAAGATATTGTTTGATTGCTTACTCCTTTCCGGAGTAATATTCTCAGGAGACGCTAATAAACAGGTCCTATTTGAACAAAAAAGTGGGAGCCCAGGACAGGGCATGGAGACAAAACTCTGGGTGGTGCCGATAATTTCCTCCCGACCAGTCGATACTAGGTTGCTGTCAAACCCGCCTTTTTGTCTCACTGTGAAGTGTGCATATGTTTATTTGGTGGAAACTTGAAGAATTCCACCCGCACTTTGAGCAGCAGTCGGGTCGGAGTCAAATAGAATGATAAGGCAATTTCGGGGAATATCAATTCTATGACTGTGCAACTCCACAGCAAATCTACTGGATAACCTACTGGTCCTTGTGTGATGTACATGACATACATTTCAGGTCTCAAAATGGCAGCTGAGATACCACATCGGTAGCAGCTGGAAGCACTGCGAAAGTTTGTGAAATCTGAGAGCCGGCAATATAGGTCGCCATTCCGGCAAGGTACCCAGAAAGTGCCCAAGGCGACACTTTTCTCAAATACCTGCGCAAAACACTGGTCTGATCAGTATGAGCTTTGCAACATCGACCGGGTTACGTGTAGAGGAAGTTGCTGCTGATAAATATAGCAACCAGAGTATCAGGAACACGCGTCACGATTTGTTATGCTTTCCCGTCGAAGTACACCATTGCAAAAACTCGGAAAGCCAAGGAGAAAGCAAACTAGCATCGAGTTTGTGTCCTGGTTGTCTTTGAGTTGCTTCCTAGATCGATGAAACAGAGCGGACTTACCAGCCAAAATCAGCTTTTTCCATTCCCATAAAGGCCACCCCAGCTGCGGAACCGATGATGAGGATAGAGCCCCCGGTACCAGCGCAATAGGCGATCAACTGCACAAACGGACAATACTTCACCAGGAGCTCTGAGAAGCGACTCACACGAAACAACAGCATTTTCTACGCTTGCAGGGCGCAGGCATCCAACTCAGGAACAGGACTTCGTTTGCTGAACGCGTTTCGGTTGAGAAAGTGAAGCGAATTCTAAGTTGTGCTTTGGTAACTCGCGGCCATAAGGCGCCGGAAAGGCAAAGTGTCCCTTTCCACAATCTTTGCGCCTTGGAAACGGAAAACCTCAAAGAAAAGTCGGCGGAACTGATCTCTCTGCGAGTTCCGTTTCCTCTCACAAAGTTGGGAATCGTGAAGTATATATACCTGCCACAGCTTGTCATCTTGGGGAACAGCGGAGAGGTCATACATGCCCATGGTCGCCGCGACAAGTGGGACGTTGTCAATCACAGCTGACACCACTCCGATAGTGCCTGCGATAAGCTCTGGACTGGAAATATTGTCGTTCATGAAAACTGCAAGTTGACCCAGGACACCGGCGCTCTCCAAGGCGCCGATGGACAGCAGTATCCCGAGGAAGAAGAGCACACCCTGGAATGGAACACCCGAAACGCTTACAAGCCCTGAAAGTTACTTTCAAGGTAGTGCAGTCAGGCCACTGTGAGTAGTTGACCAAAAGGGTGGCAGTGGTTGGAAAGAACCTCAGCCGCAAGAAATAGAATGTGAGGTCTAGGAGGGAAAATATGCACGAGTTGCGGTAACCGCACGGCTGGAAAGGCTTACAGCGCTCATCAAGGTGTGTGGCAAGCGGGAAAGTCGCCAAAATTGGAAGGGGAAGCATATTCCACGACTCTACAAAAAGCGGAGGCTTCCGCCGTTTCCCCAGATTCGAAAGCAACAGCACGAGCGTGGCTATTCGTCGACTTGCTAGAAATGATACGGCCCTTGCATGTAGTTGAATTTCACAACATCAACTTTCGAAAGAACGCAAGTCACACCTGGGTATCGATGCGCGACAAGGCGTTGGGTACTTTCAGATTGTCACGGTCGTCTTCACCGTAGTGAATAGCGTCGGTCAAAACCCAGAGAGCGCCCAAGCCAGCAAGCATTCCGAGGTATGGGGGCAAGCCGGTCAAAGCTTTGAAAATGGGAACAAACACCAAGGCACCGACACCAAAGCTGAAAACGAGTCTGCCACGTGGAGCCATCTCCTCCACCTTCACAGGAGTATCATCTTTCGATTCACCTTTCACCTCGTCGGCAAAAAGAGTAATCAGCCCTAACGGGACCAGCAGGGACACGGCACTAGGAACAACTAGATCCCGCATGGTGGCAGTCGCGGTGATTTGGCCGTTTATCCAGAGCATGGTGGTCGTCACGTCTCCAATTGGAGTCCACGCTCCCCCCGCATTTGCAGCAATCACAACAACAGCTCCGAAAAACTGTCTCATTTTGGGTTCAGGGATGAGCTTCCGAAGCAATGAAACCATTACAATCGTGCTTGTAAGATTGTCTAGGATTGCGCTCATGAAAAAAGTAATGCCGCCGATAACCCAGAGAAGAGTTTTGTTATCTTTCGTGGTAATGACGTCGGTCACCAGTTTGAAGCCTTGGTGACAGTCGACAGTTTCAACGATGGTCATGGCGCCCATAAGGAAGAAGATAATCTCACTCACTTCCGCAAGTTGTGATTCAAGATCAACAAGGGTTGCCCCAGGGGTAGTCTCTCCCAGCGCAAGAATGGTCCAGAGAGACACCGCCATGAGCATGCCAACACCACTCTTGTTGAACGAAACGGTCTCCTCGAAAATGATGCCCAAGTAGCCCAAAACAAAAACAGCAATCATAGAAATTGATTGATGATCTTCCACAAAATCCAAGTTGAGTATACCCCAGAGGATACTCAGCGCTGCGCCAACGCCAATTGCCCGGAACATGTCCTGCTTTTCTGAGTAGTTTTCAGGCGCGAGGACTCCCTCTTCGATGGAGCAGATGGTCTCACAGCTCAAGGAGTCATCACCATCAAGATCAGAGGTTCCGTTGCCGTTCTGTACCTCTACTGCAGTTTCTACTTCCCCTTCTTCTTGGACTCCAGCTCGGGCAACACCACCGAGGGATCTTCGAGAAGCCTTATGAGGCATAAACACGCATCCGGGACGACTGTTAGGCACGTGTACTGCAGCCCGGGCAGTCGTTTTCAGAGACTTCAGTGACCTCCCAGACTTTGACACTGCTTTCAAACCAGTCAGCGGTCGGAAGTTTATTGTACTTGCCATAACGAAAATACTATGTTCGAAAATGGGGTTACGTTTGGAAACCTTCAAGATCTTGCACTCAGTCGGGCTGACCTCACACGACAGCGACAGATTGCACCGATCCTGTGATTTATAAAGCAAGGGGCATAATTGATTTGATATAACACTCGACTGTAGACTCTATTATATGCCCCTTGTTATAAAGATGGCTTCATGTTCATCAGACTTTAACAGTTTTTTCAGTGACATGACATGACATGACATGACATGACATGACATGACATGACATGACATGACATGACATGACATGACAATGACATGACATTGACATGACATGACACGACAGCGACATGACATCCACATGACATGACACTCGGCAGCGGCATCGGCATCGGCATCGCATCGGCATCGGCATCGCATCGGCAAGCGGCAGCGGCACTGCGCACTCGACTGTGACGTTTGTGACACGACTTCGACTACTGTAGGGCTCTACTGCTACTGTAGTGACTTCTGACTACAATTATTATGATATTAATTATTACATTTAATACTTGTAGAGCTCTCCTCTGATGAGACAGTGACACAAGTAAGAAGTATTCCGTATTCGAGTGGACACCATCAGGACTACTGTAGAACTATCGTATGGTCGCGCTCATCAGCTCTCACCGTCCACCTTCGAAACAAGATATTGAAGGAATGGATTTGCCAGCCCACTGATAAGTGCAGTGCGTCTTTCACAGGCAAAACATTGATATCTCATTTTTAACGTGTAAGAGGGTCGTTCGTCTTCACTTTAGGATGCTGAAGCCACTGCACATATTGGGGGGCCTTTCATGTTCGTATTGCCTAATCAAATTACCATCAAAGCAGCAGTCCCAATAAGCTGTTAAAAATGGGGTCTGGTTTGGGAAGGCTGTGTAAACGACGTCAGAAAGATGAAGTCGTCAGGACAAAGAAGTCGTATTTTTCCAGTTCAACGCGAACCAAGCAAGCGTTCGAAGGCAACGATAATATCGAAAGACAGAGCGGCAACGCGGTCTCAGGCGTCGGCGGCTCTCAAAAAAAAATAGTTCTCTCCATCGAGAACGAAGGACATGCAAACGGAATGGAAAGCGCCGGACTTCTTGAAGGTGGACTTGAGCGTTCGGAACAGCGTCGCCCGGAGCGCGCGGCCCTCGCAGAGTCGGACAAACCTCACGCAGAGGAGTCTGCTGGAGGGGATGCCGAAGCCAACGCTGTGTCCGGAACTCTCAGGAGGAAACATGCTCCAAACGCTGGCAACGGTCAAGACCTTGACGACAAGGCAACCGGCCACAAACCTGAGAATGAAACTGTTCTGCAGACCGCTCAGGGTCGCCAAGAGAAGCCTTATCAATCCCGGCCTTCCCGGAACTTTGATTTTGCTTCGGATGGGCCGTCCATGCCCCAAAAGGATAGGTGGACCAAAGGAGACAATATTGGCTCTGGATCGTTCGGTTGCGTATACCTCGGGCTGAACTCGGAAACTGGTAAGCGAACTAGCGATAAGCCAAGTTGTTTCTTTCGTTTCCGATAAGTTGTGAAAAAAGTTTCGTCAAGTTTCCAAGAAATATTGTTTGGCACGTGAAGAGAGAGCAGCTCTAGCTTGATATCGACCCAACGGAAGTGAAAATTGTTCATCACCTCCCTTTCCAGTGTCCAGTGCGACCGTATACGCACGCACAGGCACACGCATATCTTGCAGGGTCTAAGAGACTATTTGAAGTCGAATGCCTTGCTTATTGATTCTGGTACCTTTCGCACAGAAGGCTAGAACAAAACTTAAGAAAGGTTTTACGTCATATTTTGTATGCTGTTAACGTGAGCAGGAGAACTACTTGCCGTTAAGGAGGTCAACATGCAGAGCGATGCTGCCAAGATGGCGGAGAGCGTTGAGCAGCTGGAACAAGAGGTGAGTCGTTTGCGTCCCACTCCTCCCGCAAAGTGCTTTCTGACGTGGCACTGTTTCTCTGTTCTAGACTTATGGCGTCCGAACGAGTCTTGCATCTTCTGATGTGCTGTGGCCCTTCACACTGGCATCGTCCGTCTGACCTGACGGCTGCGCCCCCGTGCGTTCTACTGTCCTCACGGCAGGTGGAATTATTGGCGGCATTGCAACACCCGAACATCGTTCGCTACGTAGGGACGCTGCGAGAAAAAAAGGCGTTGTTCATCTTCCTGGAGTATGTCCCGGGCGGATCTATAGCGTCGTTGCTGGCGCGTTTTGGTTCGTTTGATGAGTCCGTCGTACGCCTGTACACGAAACAGATCCTCGAAGGCTTGCACTATCTTCACGATCAACGCACCGTACGCCTCTCCCTTGTACCTCCTTTCGTGCTGTTCCGTGCCCTCATCGCCATGCCTGAGCAGCAGGGCCGCCAGGCCGACGTTGGTTGTGGAGGACACTCCTCGGTGCCCGGTCCAAGGTGTTGGCGGTGTTCCAGTGTATGGGGGTAGCGCCGATCGCAATTCTCAGTCTTACTTACAGGAAGCACTTATCGACACCCTCGAACATATTTACAGAGCGCGCCGTTCGGCTCACACGGTCATTCCTGTGGGTGTCACCGATCGATACCCTCGGTCATAGATTTGCTATTTGAGACCGAACTTTGGAGGGTCTTTGGGCCTGGAAGTTGTGACCAGCATTTTTTGGGGTGCAGCTCACATACAGTTCTATGAACTGGCCCTGAGGGCAGACCTGGTTGCTGTTGCGTTCCCGTTTGAGGTGCCGAATCTCGGACAGTTTCCCGGTTATGAAACAATGGCCGTTACTCCCCTTCCACCGCCCTTTTCCACGAGTTTGGTTTTGGCTGAACCACCAGCTTTCACACAACATCCTGCCAGAGTTATCGATGTACTTTTCCTGAGAGACTTCTAATCACCAGAACTTCTATCCAGAATTTCGATTCTCTAGCCCCGACGCTTGTCGTGCTATCCACCCATTACGTCTCCACTACGTTGAACTAACCTTCAGATCTGAAAAGGTTGCCATTACTCCCTGCTGAACTCAGACCTTAATAAGTGCCTCACTGCTGTAACTGCGTCTGCTTTCGACCCCAGCATAGACTGCCAGCCAACCCGGGTGACCGCTCATGCCTACTCCTGCCATGGACTGCCAGAACCCCAAGGCAGTTTCCCCTTCTGCTGAAGGGCGCAAGTGACCCCTAGGCAGTGTCCCCTTCTGCTGAAGGGCGCAAGTGACCCCTAGGCAGTGTCCCCTTCTGCTGAAGGGCGCAGGTGACCCCTAGGCAGTGTCCCCTTCTGCTGAAGGGCGCAAGTGACCCCTAGGCAGTGCCCCCTTCTGCTGAAGGGCGCAGGTGACCCCTAGGCAGTGTCCCCTTCTGCTGAAGGGCGCAAGTGACCCCTAGGCAGTGCCCCCTTCTGCTGAAGGGCGCAGGTGACCCCTAGGCAGTGTCCCCTTCTGCTGAAGGGCGCAAGTGACCCCTAGGCAGTGTCTCCTTCTCCTGAAGCGCGCAGGTGACCCTCGCGGTCGTTGCCCGTCTCATGTCTCGTGTATCCGTTCCTCTGGTGGACTGCGAGTGCCCTAGTGGCTACTTGCTCAGGTACCTTCTCATGCTCGTGGACCGCTAGCGACCCGGGCGGCCACTTTCTCGGGTTCCATTTTGTGCTCGTGGACCGCTAGCGACCCGGGCGGCCACTTTCTCGGGTTCCATTTTGTGCTCGTCGACCGCTAGCGACCCGGGCGGCCATTACCTCCTGCCGTGGATGCCAGAGCACACCGCCTCCTGCCGTGGATGTCACAGCACACCGCCTCCTGCCGTGGATGCCAGAGCACACCGCCTTCTGCATCGGTCTGGCACTCAACTTTTTATATCCCCTCCCGGCCACCGCTGTGGATGTTAGCGGTCCGGCACTCAACTTCTTATGTCCCCTCCCGCCCGTGGACAGCCAACATCCCAGCAAAACTTTGTTGTGTACCCCTGTGTCTTGGCCGGTCAGCGATCTCAACGGCCACTTTCTCGTGCACCATCTTCTGGCAGGCGCTGCTAAAGCCTTGGCCGGTCAGCAACCTCAACGGCCACTTTCTCGTGCACCATCTTCTGGCAGGCGCTGCTAAAGCCTTAAGCCAGTGGTTTCACAAACCTCCTCCTGCCGGGCAGTGGGAGCACCTCGAGGACACCAGCCATGTTCTCAAGTAGTTCCGCATCGCAGCGTGCAAGCCGCGTCTCTCCTCAGGGCTCAGTGCGCTGGCGGTTGGGGGTGGTGGTCTCAGGTGCATCGCGATGTGAAGGGCGGGAACATCCTGGTGGAGAAGAGCGGCAAGGTCAAACTGGCCGACTTCGGAATGGCTAAGCAGATGATGGAGAACATTTCCGTGACGCGGTCATTCAAGGGCAGTGCGTTCTGGATGGCCCCGGAAGTGATCCGGCAGCGCGGGCACGGCCTGGCCGCGGATGTGTGGTCGCTCGGGTGCACAGTGCTGGAGATGGCCACGGGGAAGCCCCCCTGGAGCCAGTGCTCCACGCAGGTCCAGGCCATCTTCAAGATCGCCTCCTCCTCGGAGCTGCCCGCCATCCCCGAGGGGCTCTCCCCGGAGGCCACCGAGTTCATCCTGCTCTGCCTGCAGGCAAAGCCCCCGTGCCCCGCTCCCGGCACCTCCCCCCTTGGTCCCCCCTTTCCCCCCCTAGCGGCCCTCGGTCCTCTGTGTGCGGCATCTCCTTGGACCGATTCCTTGCGTGTGGCGCATCCTTGGACCGATTCCTTGCGTGTGGCGCATCCTTGGACCGATTCCTTGCGTGTGGCGCATCCTTGGACCGGTTCCTTTGGCACCATGTAACCACAGAAGATCGGCTGCGCTATGTACCCACGCCGGGGATCAAAGGATTCAGCACACACTTCAAGACACTTATCCGAATTTTCCTGTGTTTGTGTGTGTGTGTGCATATACCGCCCTGCTCTTGATTTGCTTCTCACATCCACTGGGATGATGGTGGGCTGGCTTTTGTTGGCCACTCTCATGCCGTTCAGTGTGTGTATGCTTATGGGGTACTGGCATCTCGTTGTTAAGGGGGACGGCCACTGGAATGATTTGGATGATGGGATGTGGCTGTCCCTGTGGTACCCTTCTGACGGGTACTGCCTCTTTGAGTGCGTCGGGGATTCGTCTACGGCTCGCTTTTTGGGAGTGTCTTGGATTCGTCTGACACTAGCTCCCTCTCCGTGTACAGAACTCATGGTTATTACACATGCCGGGGGACTTGTGTTCTTTGACCTTGATATGAGTACTGGCGCATCGTTGTGAACGGGGACGGCCGCCGGGTGGAAGTGGGTTTTGGGAGGCGGTTGTCCCTGTGGTGCCATTCTGGCGGGCACTGCCTCTTGGAGAGCTCGGTGGATTCGTCTGTCGTGCTGCGAGGAGAGGCAGAAGGTGGTGATGTACACCTTCTGTGTTTTCCCTTGATTTTTGTGGGGAGCACTTAGGTGCCCGCATGTTTCCTGTTTTAGACATGGGGTGTCCATGCTGTGTGGTGTGACTGCATTCATGACATAACCATGGACCAACAGGTCCCATCCATCGACCGGGAGCCACTGGGGGGCAAGCCAGCAGGGTCCGCTTACTCCGTAACCCAGAGACCAACAGTTGTTTGGCGACGATCGGTCACATCGTATCATCTTTCCATGCTGCTTTGCATTTGGGTTGGGAATATGTATGCGTTTGTGGTATCTTGTCACGGCCCCGCCCTGCTCTTGATTTGCTTTTCACATCCACTGGGATGATGGTGGGCTGGCTTTTGTTGGCCGATCTCATGCCGTTCAGAGTGTGTGTTTTGGGGGGTGCTGCTTCTTGAGAATTAGGCGGACCAGTCTGCACTTTGCAAGGAAAGGCAGGGTGGGGTGAACGCCGCACTCTGTGTGTTCCCTTGATCTCTGCGGGGAGCGCCTCGGTGCCTGCTTTCGGTGTATGCTTTCGTGCATCTGCCATTATCCGTCGATCCAGCACGTTCACGAGTTGCGTGAAGTTGCGCAGTCTCGCGTGTTTGGCAGTGATTGGTACATACATACATACATTCATCCATGCTGGTTTGCATCTGGGTTGGGAACATGCATAAGTTGGTGCTATCTTGTCACGGCCCCGCCCTGCCCCTGATTTGCTTCTCACATCCAGTGGGATGATGGTGGGCTGGATTTTGTCAGCTGATCTCATGCCATTCAGTGTCGGTGGTATCTTGGCAAAGCCCCGCCTTGTTCAGTAGAACCAATCCTGTGTAGTGTAAGCTCCATTTGTTGGGCACTCACGGCCGCGCCTTGTTCCTGAATGCTTCTCACATCCACTGGGATGATAGCGAGATGACTCACGGTCAGCCCTGAGTGCCCCATCTTCTTTCTCTTATTCTTACCCCTATGCACTTGTCCGAGGGCTGGGTGTGCGGTCAGTCGACGGACACCCGGCCTAGCACCAGTGCATGCCCCTCTTCACACCCGCAACCCAGGCAACCACTGTTCCTGAGCCCTTCCCCTGAAAGCCAGTCTCCTTGGGCGCCACCAGAATGTTCGGAACTTCTACTGGTGCGATGTCGGACATAGATCGGATTCTCCGGAGCTGATCTGGGGTTGCTGGAGGCCTTCTGCCCGCGGCTGAGCCATGTGTCATCTTCTGGGGGTGCTGGAGGCCCTCTGCCCACGGCTGAGCCATGTGTCATCTTCTGGGGGTGCTGGAGGCCCTCTGCCCGCGGCTGAGCCATGTGTCATCTTCTGGGGGTGCTGGAGGCCCTCTGCCCGCGGCTGAGCCATGTGTCATCTTCTGGGGGTGCGCGGCAGCGGGATCCTGCGCTGCGGCCCACGGCGGAGATGCTGCTGCAGCACCCGTTCGTGGCGCAGCTGGAGGACGAGGACCAGGAGAACATCCCGGCCTCCCCGGGCAGCGCCAACTACCGCGAGGTCCCTGGGGTGGTGTCCTCGCCCCACGTGGCAGGGGGCAAGCGCAGCCCGAATGCCACGCCTCCCCAGTCTCCCGTGCGCAACGGCAACCCCAAGGGGGGGTCTGCGCGGAGCTCGGACGCGAAGAGCAATCGCGTGCCCCGAGGTGCGCCCCTGAGGGCTCCGGAGCCGCCCCCCCGCTCTCCCCCCTCCATCCAATCCGGGGCCAACTCTGGAGCTGCCCCCTCTTCCTCTCGCCTGAATGCCCGGCAGAGAGTGCCTCGTTTGCCCTCCAAGCCTGTTTCCAGGCGCTGTTGCGTTGTCACTCCCTGATTGGTGGCTTCCTGTGCGCCGCATACACGGCGAACCTGCTGCACATGACGCGCTCCCGCCTCCCGCCGCTTTGCCCGGCTGCTTCCCCGCGCCCGGCTCCGCCCCCGCACGACTTTTAGGCTTCTTCCGCTTCTCTTTACCCAGCTTCTTGACACCCTTGTGGCACATCTCTTGTGGCCACGCGGAAAGGCCCGTGGGTCCGTGCGGGGCGGTGGCGTGAGCGGGACGAGGGGTGCGGGAGCGGGGACAGGCGCCCTGAGTGGCGCCAGCACGAACCGCGCATCAGGCAGCGCGGTCCTCCGCGGATCGGGCGTCCGGCCTGGGAGTGAGGTCGGGGTGCCGGGGTCGGAATCCCTCCGGCTGGCGCCGCTGCGGGGGTCCGGCATGGAGCATCTGGTGGGGCGGACGGAGTTCACCCTGCACCCGCAGCGCTTTAAGGTGCAGGGGCTACTCGGCCTCCCTCCACTGCGGATGCCTGGAGTGCCTGTGACGACGGCAGCCAGCGCAGCTCCTCCCACAGCGCCTGCACCGGGCGTGCAGCTACCCCCCAAGTCGAGATCCGCCTCCACGTCCTCCCTCGCCGGAGCCTCGTTGCCCCCTCCAGCGAGCGCACCTCCCAAGCCGCCGGTGCCGGAGAACCTCTCAGAGTCGTCATCGACGGCGGCAGAGGCACCGCCATGTGCAGCAGTGGAGGGAGCTCCCGAGGCGGTGGGGCGCGCGGGCGAGGGCCTGGAGGCAACAGTACCCGCCATTGACAGTGAGGGGACGGTAGCAGCCTCAAATTGCGATGAGGGGATGCGGGCACCGTCGAACAATGGCGAGGGGGCGGCGGCGGCCTCGGCAGACGGGAGTGTGGGTGCTTCAACTGCTGTGGAGTGTGCAGCCAGGGCAGAGCCAACATCAACGGCTGTGGAGTGTGTGGCCAGGGCAGAACCAACATCAACGGCTGTGGAGTTTGTGGCCAGGGCAGAGCCGACAGCCACGGTACCCGTGCCGCCGCTTGGTACCTCTCCTCCGGGAAGGGCACGCAAGCCGTCGATCCCTGCATCCGTGGCAGCACGGAGCCAAGCAGGAGGGAGCCAAGCAGGAGGCGATGCCTGAGGGGACTGGCGCGTGGGACGTGGGCATGCTGCGCATGAACTGGAATAGGCTGTCTGGAAAGGCAAGAAGGTGGCTCACATCAGAGCTCGTGAGCAGAAAGGCAAGAAGGTGGCTCACATCAGAGCTCGTGAGCAGAAAGGCAAGAAGGTGGCTCGCATCAGCTCGTGAGCAGAAAGGCAAGAAGGTGGCTCGCATCAGCTCGTGTGCAGAAAGGCAAGAAGGTGGCTCACATCAGAGCTCGTGAGCAGAAAGGCAAGAAGGTGGCTCGCATCAGCTCGTGAGCAGAAAGGCAAAGAAGGTGGCTCGCATCAGCTCGTGAGCAGAAAGGCAAGAAGGTGGCTCGCATCAGCTCGTGAGCAGAAAGGCAAGAAGGTGGCTCGCATCAGCTGGTGAGCAGAAAGGCAAGAAAGTGGCTCGCATCAGCTCGTGAGCAGAAAGGCGCGAAAGTGGCTCGCATCAGCTCGTGAGCAGAAAGGCGCGAAAGTGGCTCGCATCAGCTCGTGAGCAGAAAGGCGTCTGAAGCTCAGCGTCCGTCTTCGAGAAAGCTGACAAGAGTCTGGGAAGATTGTGTTAAGGAAGGGAAGGAAGGATTTTTGGTAAGGAGAGGAGTAGAAAGGGATATCAGGATGAAGGGGAACGCGACGGGGGCGGGTGTATGCTGCTCAGCATGGAGCTGAGCAGAGGGCACCCGTCCGGCAGAGCCCAGAAACTGCTCTGGAGAAGAGCAGTGATGGGACACAAAACATATTGTCACACACATCTCTGCTTTTATAGGAAGCGCGTTGGCACGCAAGATGTCCCCATGGTACAACCTACCCCCATCCTACCCCTTCCCTTTTATCCCCTTCTTGTTCTGGCTGGTGTCGGTGTACCATCAAACGCTGCAGTGAGCGAGCGATGCCGAGGGCCAGGTCAGCAGGTTCAAGCTTGAGAAGCTGGTGTTGCACTGTCGCACCCTCCGCATTGAGCGATGCCGAGGACGCTCAATAGGTTCAGGGCCTGGGAAGCTGTGGTGCTGCACCATCACTAGCCATATCCGAGTGGCCTCTCGCCTGCACATTTCATCAAGGCAATGCCCCACTTGTTCCTTCCACCGAACTCCTGGGATGGGGATTTGGGTGTTTTGTATCCCAGGCAGACCCGAGAGGGATGGCAATCACTGAGGTTCTTCTCCTTGGGTGGAATGCAGGGCCGCACAGCTTGAAGCCCCCCTGGGGCGTGCTGGTCAAGTTGTCTTTCCCCCTTCTGTGCGTGTCTCTGTTTCAAACTGGTCTGCAGTTCTCACGATGGCCATGAGAGCTGCGGCTTTGGCTGCCGATTGCTGTGAGATGGATCCAGCTATTGATTTCCTGGTGGACAGCACCGGGAGGCACTATCTCACTCAAAAGGTTGCCAAGTGCAATATGAAAGTAGGTAATTTCAAAAAATGCTTTACTCGGGACTGCTGTCATATTTTCGAGGAATTTAAGTAACCCGTTGCGGGTGAATGTAGTTCAGCTTGTTCAGGATCAACATAACTTCAATTATTCCGCTCTTACAAGGGAACATGTATAGCAAAGCTCTTAACAAGTTGGCAAGTGAATACAGTTTTCAGGTGGCGGGCTTAAGTTTTGGGAGAGTTGACAGGGGCCAACATCTAGCACATGTACGTGGGTTCCGAAAAGTAGTATGAGAATATTCGTGCCGTTTTCGATTCCGACACATAATGCACATTCTTAGATGGAAAGGTACTACCTATCACTATTTTACTGGCGTAGATATGCGAAAAGGGCCTCGAACTTTATTTTTCTACAATTCAATGTGAAACCACTGCTTTCCAACTCGGTAGAGCGAAATTCCAATTTCAAGTCGAGGGTCACGGCTCGCCGGCAATATTGACATTCGAAAGGGGCAGGTGATAAAAACTTTGCTGAAATCATGAAAAGGAAAAAAACATTGGAATTGCGCCTCTAAAGAACCACGCCCTTGCAAATATTACCGCATGCGGATTAAGAGTTGTAAATAAGGGCTTCAAACGAAAGAACGGGGCCTGCTAAAGAAAACAGTTCAGCGTGGAATAGATAAACTGAATATAACGTGCAACGTCCTATGGTAGCATGTTCGTCAAAGAGGGGACCGATCCCACCAGGGATGTATCGCCCCGATCCCACTGCCACTCCATCCAAAATTATAAAATAAGAATGACGCAATAACTGCTTGACGAACAATCCTTTGTAAGGTGCGCTTGATTAGAGAGCGCACGGAAAGGAGCCAAACAAAATTGCCATACGTGGGTAGTAAGTGTGTATCAAGTTGCCATATCAGCCCAAGGGAAACCGCACAGGTGGAAAATAGATGCGAGCTGAATTGACACAGAAGGAGAACCCAGCAGAAATTATTGAAACAATACTGAACAAACTGCCCGATGAAGGTTTAAATATGTTCACTGCAGACATGTAGGCTGTCACCCGATCGAATTTTCGCCGGCAACAAATGAATATAATTAACCAGATTGACTGCGTACGTTACAATCGGTCCAACGGGGTTTCAGGATTGACAGAAGTCTTGCCAGCGAAATGAATTGTGCGACGTCCGTCGCAGATACAATAAGGTTCAATTTCCTGGGGAAATCTTTCGGATACCTACAACTGAATCAGTAACATTTCGTGCTGAACAGCAAACATGAACAAACTTTCCGACTTTTTTCTTCGTTCATGTTTTTACACTGAAAACATCCTCTGTTCATCAGGCGTACGTGCGACAATAATTTCATCTTTCAGATGGAAATTTACTTGACACCCCGATTCACATCGATTTCTCAGTGTCCTTAGGTTCATGACAAGGAGACAATTCGATTGATCACACATACTGATCTACAATAACAAAATAGTGATATGGCTGATTCAAACAGCTGATACCTACCCTTGCTGGACAGAGTCATTGTCGCAAACAGCAACTACACGGACGAGGGCATGCACCACCATTTTTTCGTAATACCTTTTCATAGTCCGTACAGGTGGATCATCACACTGTGCCTCCTATAAGCTACTAAATATGTTGCCAGTGCATCAAACAGTCAGTAGCTACGCGCTTTCCCCAAGCTTACAAATGTTTGTGTGACCCCCGATAGCCCTTGGTAGAGTGTATCCAAATACGTGCCTGCAGTAAACAACCCCCCTATCCCCTGAATGAATCCCCTGTGATAACTACGGGGTGCGACTGTCACCCGGCATACTGAATACGATGCTTCTACAGCTGCAGATTATCCTCAATCTTGTTTGTTGTCTGATCATTCCTATCGCGGGCCACACTTGTGAGGAACCAGCAAGTCCGATATCACATCCAGTGAAAATGCAGCTATTGCAATTTGGTGGTAAGGGCTGGCGTACTTGCTGCTGTCGTGTATCCAAACATGTCTAGACCCTCTCTCCCAACCTGCGCTCCTCCAGCAGCCCTGCAATAAGCCCCATGCTGCAGCGAGCCAGGGGCAGCGGTTGGCATGCCGTGCGCGCGCATGACGGCATTGCCACACCTCTCCGAGCGCCGCGCATTCTAAACTAATCGCGAGTGCCGCGCATTCTCAACTAATCGCGAGTGCCGCGCATTCTCAACTAATCGCGAGTGCCGCGCATTCTCAACTAATCGCG
>LGRX02014180.1:0-10682 GCA_001247695.2 Cymbomonas tetramitiformis | reverse complement strand
GGGGGTGTTGTGGGGAGTGGGACGTAGCGCAGGTGTGTGCCGTGGTACACCATGGGGGGGCAGGGACCACAGCTGCTGGGCTGCGGTTTGGAAAGCCCACCCTCGTGTGTCCGTTTTTTGGCGACCAGTTTATGTGGGGCGAGATGGTGCGCCGAGCAGGTGTGCGGCTTATGCGCGACCTGCCCGCCCTTGCAGCACGGCTTATCGCCGCGCACTGCCCACTCTCGAAGGTGCACGCATGCGCATAAGGCAGCGCCGCGTGTGCCGTGCCGCCGTCTCTGCACGCCCCACTGAGCGCCTTTTTCCTGGCTGCTGGAGGAGTCAGAGGGCAAGGCCGCAGTCACAGTGTCCTGGGGCCTGCTGATCGCCCCAATCGCATGGCGAGGATACATGATGACGTGTCCATCCTGGATGCGTGTGGCTCTTGTTTCTGGAGCGCTGCAGTGGGGTGCGCGCTTCGGGTGCGGTTTGCAGGCGCCGGCCCGGCACCTTGCCCTGTAGGCAACCTCACAGTGCCCTTCCTCACAGATGCCTTCCGGCAGCTCAAGAATCCGCAGATCAGGGAGAGGGTGCGGCTCCGAGCTCTCGCTTTATGACCACGGAATCATCTCTCCCCGGATCCCCCTTCGCTTCGTTCTGACGGCGCCTCTGCTGCTTGCTGCACTCCATTGACCGCGATCCTCACCGATGTATCCACCAACCGTGCTTTGCCGCGAGCCGCAGCAGCTTGGCGGCGCTCGGCTCGGGGTGAGATCTCGCGCGGGCCGGGAGTGGAGGCGCAGGTAGAAGAGCTGGCAAAGCAGGTCATGTCGGAGGATGGGGTGTCCAACGGCGCACAGCACTTCTTCCGTAAGCTGCCGTTGGACCGGATGCTATGCCACGTCAGCATATTTCTTCCCAAGGCACGTGTGCTGGGCCGAAGTCCTGCCCCTGCCCCCTTATGCAGCTTATGCAAGGGCAGCTTCACATCGACGGCGTGGAGGTGGGCGGGTGTTGGCTGGTGTCCGTTTGGTACGATGGCCCGGTGCTGGGTGGAGCCCTCGCCTTGAAGTGAGGCTCGATGCTGGTTGGTGCGGGGAGTAGATGAACAGTGGATACGGCTTTTACCCACGCAGTGGCATTCAGGTCGGCCGTTGGATCCGCTGCTGGAACCCGGCCGACGCTGTCCATGACAGTGCCAGGGGTCGTTCCGGGAACATGGGATCCTGTAAAGGGTGGGGACTTGCACAGATGGAGGTCGTGAAGGCCCGCAAGCACCACCGATATCACGAGCTGCGTGTGTGCGAGGAGGTGAATGGCGTGATGACGGGGTTTCGGACGAACTTCTGGCAGGCCGCGGTGCGGAGACCACTTTGCCCCAATCTCGGAGCACCTTGCTATGTGCTTTGGGGCACCTTGCATATCAGACGGCAGGGTGTCAGGAAAATCGTAGGGGGAATTATATGCAGGTCCACTCTTGGATGGGAGGGGGCACTCAACTGCAACCCACCCGTTACAGGGGGGAGGGGCGGGGCAGCCCTTGCCCAAGGCTACAGCAGGGCCCCAGAGCGATGGGGAGTCGGAGGGCAAGCTCAGAAAGGCGCGACGTGTGTGTCCTCCGCCTGCTCTCTCGGTCCCGTGCTGCAATAGGAATGGCTACTTTGGTGCGGCTGCCTGGATTGCAGTTGAAGGCTGGGAATGGCGGTGGGGGGGGGCAGACATCGTGGCTGTGGTCACCTATTGGAAAGGTGACCGAGAACAAGGTCATGCGGTGAGCCTCGCGTACCCAGCCAATCCGTTTTGGGGTTTTATCCAGGGCCTCGTCGGCTTCATGTACCAGATCACGTTGGGTATCCTGAGCGCCATCTTAGATCTGTATATGTACCCCGACCATTTGGCGTATAAGTATGGACTGTTGGTGCGCTCCTCGCTGCTGCCTAAGGGACTTGCAGTAGGCTGCAGGGATGGTTCTGCGGCCCGGAAGGTGTGCAGCGCTTCTGAAACTCACTGATGCGGGCGCGGCTGACCACGTGGGCAGCATGATGCTCTTTTCATTTGAGGAGGAATAAGAGAAGAGCGATAAATGTGCGACGTTCTTCTATGGCATATGGGGAGCTTGCCTGTGTCGCAAGGAGAGGGCTGACCTCTCTGTGGAGGGTGTGGCGGGCGGCTCTCTCTGCAGGGTTGCGTCGCGGGATGCTTCACAGCACCCTTTGTGCTTTTGCTCCGGCCGCTTTATGCGGCGCTCATTTTCCTGGATAGCCTCCTTACAGGGACCTACAACTGGCTGTTTGTCGGCCCGAATGGGCGCACCGAGCCTCGTACCTACATATTCAACGTTACAGAGAAGACACACTTGAACCGCCTGCGTCAGGCGAAGCGGCACAACAAGCGCCAGGCAACTTCTTTGCACCTGCCTCTGCATCTGTGATAGACGTGAGCCTATCTAGACCTCTCTACGGCCTGCATGCATGCCGCAGGCTCAGCAGCCCTCACAGATCCCGCTGCTTGTTTGCACGGTACGAGTTTAGCCTAGGTAACAACATTCTGTGTCCAATTGGGGGATGGCAATGGTTCGTGCCAGGGGCACGATGTTTGGGTTACCTCCAAACATCGGGAGATGGAAATCCGCGCTGCGTATAAGACAGCGAAAGAAGTGAGGCGCATCTTTAAGATGACCGATCACGGAAAAGACTTCAAAGAGTGCAAACATCGCTTCAAGGTTGGCCCGCTGTTGAGCAAGGGACTGCAGATTAGCTTGCAGTATGATGAGCGGGGCGTAACACTGATTTGCCTTTGCCTGGTCTGTCATATGGGATGCTGCAGGTACTTCGAGCGGTGAGTATTTCCTCTTTGCCGCAAAAGGATGCAGGGCTACGCATACTGCTCGAGGGACTTTACGCGCAAGGAGATCCAATCTCTTTTACAACATTTTGCATAGCCTACAAGAGTATGCTGAGAGACATAGAGACAAACAGTGCAGATGAGGCGAAATTTTCGATCGCTGAAATTTATCAACATTAAGAATTGCTGCGCCAAAAAACGTCCATCGCTGTTGGTGGCATGCTTGACGGAGATGGTACTGCCTACTTCCCAATGGAGAGACTGCCCCCTCATCCCAATTCACCAGCTCCACAGTTCCAAGAAATGCAAGTTTGAAACTTCCCTTTTTCGAACGTTAACTTGAACTTGGCTCATAGTGTCAGTTTCAAACCCGTCCGATCGGCCCTTCGCCATCGCGACGAGCGCCAATTGTGAGCCTAGGTCGTGACCTTATCATCACACGACTGTGTCCCCGGCGCGAGTGCGAATCCATGACATTATCATATAATGTTACTCATCGGCATATAATGTAACACGCGCACACCTGCTGCGTGCCATTCAAACAGGATATTAATATTTTGTTTCATTATTACACACAATTTAATTTTATCAAAGTCCCATCCCCAAAATCTGCATTACATGCACACACATATTTTTTGGACCAAAATCGTTTTCGTACAATAAATTCAAGTACAATTATATATTATTCCCATTCTCAAATCCATAGATAAGAATTATTCCCAAAGTTTGGGTAATTGTGACATTTGATGAATTTAAAATAATGCATGATTTCCCTCACCTGAATTGGGATTTGACGTATCTATGTGCTTACCGTACTTCTAAGGCCTCCATAGTTTATATCAAGTCATGACTTAACCCTGTCATTTGAAAGTAATAGGAGGAAGAGGGCATTAGCTAGCCTTTAAGTGGTCATGTCCAATCAGTTGTGGAACTGTCATTCAATGTTAAATACTGAAATAAAGGTTGCTCTTTTTACAGTAACAGTATCCACAATAATCAACATATATACTTTATTAATTTTGAACTTCAATGGAGCCTAATATCACCACCTCAGATCAACACCCGTACACTGCTGGAAAACAAGATAGTTCACACACTGTAGAGGATATCTGCGGTCACTCCTCAGTGAGACCACCCACGTCCGAGGAAAACCTGGGAGGTCTTGCTAATGTTACAAATATACGTGGGCAAGTCCAGGATGGAACCTCACCAAAATACACGAAGTTTTAACGAGCAGCACGAACGATCCCAACGCGCCTGAAGAGGACGATCGCAAGCACAAGGACAACCATGGCCATGGTCCGCTGCATCACTTTCTCCAGATTCTCCTGCGCAGCCTTAGGCGCACTCCGTGGGCTGCTCTTTGTGCCCAGTCTCACCCGAATCGACTCACCGTCCACTGCAAGCAGCTCCACCTGGACGTCTTCCTCTGTGGAATAAGCTTGCTTTTGTTCGCTCTTGCCAAAGAAGGACCGCAGAGTGTGCACCAGTCCGTCGAGGACACCGTGTGCCTGTTTACGGATGTTCAGAAAGGTGAGCTTCACAGCGCCGGACATCTTGCGCACCGCTTCATCGAGGGAGCCTTCCAGATGAATGCCAGGAACGCTGGATCGTGGACGGCGCGAGGAGACAGGCGGTGTCTGGACCGATTCCTCCTCCACTACCTCCACAGAAGGCAAAGCGGGCTGAGCTTCTGGGAGACTCAGGCCAAGCTCCGAGCTGCCCAGCTGCATGAGGATGTTTTGAACTTCGGGATTTTGCAAAAACGCACGTTGTACCTGCCGAGCGGTCCGCCACCGTAACATAAAGGGACACTGAGCGTTCGGAAGTCAGGCGCTCAGATGGGACATACGAGTAGATAGAATATTTACTGGTGCTATTGCGAAGAAAAGGCTTTTACCAAGAAATGCAAGGACGTCCGTTTGCATCCACCAGAGATGCCCGAAAGGGCAACAAACACGGAAACTCTTGTATCGATTGCATATATTAACAGTGCCAAAACTTTCGTCTTGAAACACACAAACACGCAACGAAGTAAAAAGGGAAGCCTTCGACCATAACGACAGAAGGCGCAACAACGCACGCGAGGCGCAGCGTAATGGAAGGGGACGGGAAAGGGAAGGTACGTTTTTGTCATATATCGCAGCTTGGACCTGCAAGAGGTGACATCGATCCAACGCACTTAGAGGGTTGAATCTCCCGACGGAAGAGGAATAAAGCATCCGTACACCTCCGCAGTTATCGTAGAGGCGTGGTGTGGCACCTTCTGTATTGCTTGTAAGAAAGCAGGAGAACAAAAAAAGAAAGGCCAATAGTTGTTGGTGAAAGACGTACCATACGGGCAAATCCGCCGCTGTGGAAGTCCTGAGGATCCTCTCTAGGCATCTGAAGAGACACAAAACCCATGACCAAAGAGTTACGGGGGCAGGAAGGCTGCAAAACGCCCTGGTAACGTGAAAGAAAACGAGGGTCGCAGACACTCTGATTCTCAAAAGGGACACGTTGCATACCATCTGTCGTTCCGCAGCCTCCATAACTTGAGTTGAGTGCCCAAGGATCAGATCCTCGGCATCACTGTCAGACGCACTTTCTGGAAGAGGCTCTGGAAGAATTTCGAGCTGCATATCCCTGCGCAAAGATTTTGACGCTAAGCATGAGCTTCGGCTTCAGGGAGAAAAAACGTCTGTGCGGGTTTCTTCAGAGGAATACCGCGATTCGACTTGGCTGAGCTCAAAACTTGTTTTGTATGCATCTTCAACCTCTTGGTCAGTGAGGTTGTCGAAAATTCTGGATATATCTCCAGAAAGGTCGGTCCAGTCGTCGTCTATCTGGCGAACAACGCGCACGGTCACTGGTGACGATGAGGTCCGATAATTTAAGTATCGCATATGCAGCTCAGTAAGACACAGTAAAGTTTGAAGGGCTGAGTTCAGTGAATATAGTCAAACCGTTACCGGTCAAGTGAGTCACAGGAAGGAAAGCTGTTAACACTGCGGAATCATGGTCACGCGACGACGACAACCACAAAATCGCGCAAGTCAAGGTTACGCGCACTGCAGCAGATACGCCCTGATCACACACGTAGCCTTCAAGCCTCTTGTTTTTTTTAATGAAATGGAGGATTGTAAAGTAGACCCGACAAACAAATCATGAGCTCAGAAAAGCCAAGAAAAGCCAGGCGTCCAACTGAAAGCTTAACCGAAACAATGTCCTTACATACAGGAAAAATAGTGACTACCAAGCATATCTGCAGCAAAACTTCTGCGCCAGGGAAGTTACACTCGCAATCTTAAACACATAGAGCACTGCAAGGGTTTTTTTGTCATCGTTCGGTCAGCAGAACAGTGCGTGCAAGATGACTAATGCACAATGCCTCCCTACGCACCTTATTTTGCTGAAAAGTCTTCGACGCCGTTGAGGTTCGAGCCTCTGCAGAACTTTGTGAAGGATTTGCAGTCGCAACCGCTGCTGCGGCCAAACCTGAAGCACGAGCACCGAGTGTTCGCAACATGGTTACTGATTCTCACGTCGAGGCAGGAGTCCCACAGCTATTCGCTCAAGCTGTCGCAGCCGGGTAGAATGCGGAGAAAATTCCGCGAGAATTGAATAGACGCGAATGAAGCTGCCAGCAAATGGCTAACAACTGAAACCTCGGTTATGTTTTGTGCAAGAGTGTCAGTCTGTACAACTTGTAGTAGCAGACGAGTGATAAAAACGGATGATCGTGGTTGCGAGTTGTCGTATCTGCGATGAGAGAGTATCAGTATGACAGTGTCACGAGTACCGGACAATATCAAGTTTTATATCAATCATTAAATTCGCCAAGTTAGCAGGTCATACTGTAGGTCATGGGTCATCGGTCAGCATCAGCATCGGCAGCAGCATGTGACACGCTGCACAACTTAAACTGGTCCGTTCATTTTAAACAGTTGCAATTGTGTGAATCCGACAGTCCATGTACGATTCCACAGATCAAAATACGATGCATTCCTTTGTCGCTCCCCAGGAATCTCTTCGGACCTTCCGATGTTGCCGATCTGAAAACATTGGACGGCTCAACTTTAGTTGGGCACCCCTAATGTACGCCACGTCAACGTGAAATGTGATGGAGCATGATACATGATACAAGACGAAGAGACAAGAGAGCAGTGGAGTGAACTTTCGCTGTGGCTTTCCGTTTCACATCGTAGATCGTTCATCATCATGCATTCATCGACACGATTATTGATTTGATTGCTAAGCAAATCCCAAATCAAATGGCAATTGTGAAGGATGTGAAGGGGATCGCTCATCTCATGCTTGATGCCATCCTATGAATGGCTATGCCACAGGTATCATGGCACCGTCGCGTGCAAGCGTGCATATTCCTCTTTTTGTTTTACTTTATATCACTGATCGGGGAAATCCTGTGTCACTGTATGTGTATCAATCATGTTCATCGCTGTGTATCCTCAATTCCTCATGACTCATCGATGACGCATCGCCCCGAAGCCGAGGCCTAGGCCCGGCCGCGGCCGGCCCAAGGGGCATACGAGAGTACAGTACTGTAGGATCTATCGCGCGCTGGCCTCTCTTTCACTCTTTGTCTTACTAGGCAGATCGATCTCAAAAAGAGATCTCCACTAGGCCATCTGACCGTAGGATCATGTGCGCGACAGTGCTTCGCTTTTTGCTTCCCAACATGCCATGCCATAACGCGAGGGTGGCGTCGCGTCGCGATAAATGTACGCGAATGCAGCGGCACTGTCATCGTTAGCGTCTGGCGATCGTGAGATCGGAAGTTCGTCTGCGTCGCCCGTTGGGATTCGCGCTTTGCTGATTACATAAGTAAGTAAGGTAAGGTAATTTGGTCCGGTTCCAAATCATAAGGAGCAGAGGTCTCTAGTGACACAGTAGCAGTAGAGGAAAATTCTAGAAATGTCTATAAATGTAAATGTGGCACATCATCATCAGCATCATAGAGATATAAAAGTGTGTATAAGCACTCATCCTACACCGGAAGGGAAATAATGATGTGAGGCTGTTTCATCCAACCAGAGAGGTGGGATTACTAAAAGCGTCGGGGGCCTCGGGGCGTTAAGATCTGACGGCTACTATAGCTACCGCGGGGTAAAGCGAAAAACCGCAAGCCCAAATTTTGGTACCGCAGATTGAGTTTCCAAAGTTTTGAGGATGTTTTGACAACATTGAACATAGCTTGAGCTCTTGTACTTGATTCAGCCGTAGATATACTGTTGTTTCCCATCGGCAGGAGGAAAGGTGTCATTCAAACGTCGCCGAAGTTGTTAAACGAGAACATACTTTTAAGGATTGGAATGTCAGTCAGCTCTTACTAATAACTACTGATAACTACTTGCTATTAGAGAGTTTATCCACGCACGCCAGTTCCATCGGAATATATTTCTCACAGTTATTGGGAACTGATCAACATGGAGGAGACAGGCATGAGTGCGGCTGAGGCCTGCACGATATTGGAAATTCCTATTGCCGCCAAAAATGATATGGAACAGATAAGGAAAGCGTATCGTAAACTTGCTATGAAATGGCACCCAGACAAGAACAGTGGTTCCGAAGTGTCGGCAGCAAAGTTCAAGAAGATAACGGGGGCATATCATTCTTTAACTACAGTGAACTTTGACTATGACAGGTGAATTCAGTGTTCAAATTTCGCTTCTTCTTTTTCATGCTTCCCTTCCAACAGGCGGTCTGCAACTTCCGAACGTTGAATGGCTTCAGGTGGAGTCAGTCGTTCGAGATACCACCTCTCCAAACTCTTGGCGATGTCCTCGAACTGGCAATGAAGGTGTGCTTCCCTGTTTTGTAGCAACTCAGCTCGTGTTCACCTCGCCACCTATGCTCACGCGTTAGACGAATGAGACTCTGTTGGGAAAGTGCAAGCCGGTCACTTTGCGTGCAGCTTCGCCGTATTCATAGGAGTTGTGTACCATCACACTTACTGGCTCTCATTTTTGCTGAGAAAGGGCTTCTCAAGGTGAGCACCGGGAAATATATATTTCAGGGTGAGGACGTGGAGGGAGTCCTACGCGCTCGTGGCGAGTATCGTCCGCACAAGGTGCGATCTAATACCTGATTTAATGATACCCTCGACGAGCTTACTTACGGTTGGACAGGGTGTAATAACCGAAATTTTATTCTGCTGGTTTCTGCCTTCCAAAACCACCTGCGTAGTTGCAAAGGAACAAAGTTTGTGGGCCAGATCAGGAGTCCGCTAAGGTTATGCTTTCTCGACCGAGAGCGAGAGCCATACAACCATACCAACTCTCGAGAGACAATATCGAAACTAAAGCATAGAGACTTCTTCACGACTTTTTGGTACGTGTTCGATGCTAGGTTTCGGTGCTGTACTTGAATATGAGGCCTTATTTTTCAATCTGCAGGAATTTGGAATCAATCTATCGATTCCCTGGAGTGCTGGCGAGCAGTGCACGCCTTCCTGGGAAACTCCGAGCACAAGCTACACCACCACGCGGGAAATCACGGGAGGCAGCGAATGGAAGGAAGAGGTGCGGCGCATGCTTGTTGTTGAACCAAGCCAGATAATCTGCTTCACGTTCCCACACTAGGGGTCAGCCACCTGGAGCCTGTGAACTGAGTTACGCAATAAATATGCGATCAAAGCTTCTCTAAATCTGCACAGTGCCTTTCACAGTGCCTTTGGAAGCACGCTGCCCGCTGCCCTAGAGGGAATCCTTCAACCTGCCGCGGCGACGAGCAGCTCACGGTTGCAGGCAGGCCTGGCGTGAGGCGCAAGCTCAGAAGCTTGATTCGGACATGAGTTGGTCTGTTGAATGTCCGGGTCAAGCTTAGTGCGCTTATTTGCTCTATCCGGGTTGCCGCGCGCGCAGGGCTCTTCTGACAGGGCCTTGGCGTTCGCACCGAAGCAAAAGCTTGCAAATCCCACGTACAAAGCAGACGCTGACGGCTTCACTTCCATGGCGGCAGGCGTAACGAGTTCCCTTCTCAGCCCCGATCTGGTACGACCCAGCTCTGTTAGCTTGGCGCAACGCACTCTCGGGTTCACCCCAGCTTCAAATCGCTGTTCCTCGTCGAGAAATAAGTGTGCATCTGACGCACCGAACACACCTGCTGTCTCTTACTGACACACTGATCTACTTTCGCAACCAACACTTCCCTAGGGCCTCATACACAGTCCCTGCGCTAAATCCCATTCCAACCCTAGTGAAGGGTGGAATGCTATGCGTTTGTGCGTTGACGGCTGCAGGTGGTCGACCATCGGCATGAGAACGCGCCCGAGCTGGCGGAGGAGGCCAACGAGAAGGGTATGGAGGCTTTCAAGGTTGGTTTCCCCTGAATCGGCTGCTAACAGGGCCAATACTGCAAACGTCGACTCGGAATCCCAGACGATGCCTTTGCGATACTCGTTCAAGCCGCAGGAGCGTGAAGGGCTTGAGCAAACGTTTGGTTCACGGAGCCCCGCAGCTGCGGCGCAGGAAAACTTGGCTGAACGTAGGTGGTTTCGCTTGGGGGGGGCTGCGAGGTGCAGCTCAAAGACTGGCAGACAGCGTTTCAGAAGTACTCGGAGGCCGTGCGCCTGGCACCCAGCAAGGTGCCCATCGGACCCGCAAACCCTTGGTCAGAGGCGGGCTGTGCACAGCCACCGGTTTTTGTACTTCCCTTGCCTGTTGGTCAGAGGCGGGCTGTGCACAGCCACCGGTTTTTGTACTTCCCTTGCCTGTTGGTCAGAGGCGGGCTGTGCACAGCCACCGGTTTTGGTACTTCCCTTGCCTGTTGGTCAGAGGCGGGCTGTGCACAGCCACCGGTTTTTGTACTTCCCTTGCCTGTTGGTCAGAGGCGGGCTGTGCACAGCCACCGGTTTT
>LGRX02014179.1:0-11656 GCA_001247695.2 Cymbomonas tetramitiformis | reverse complement strand
CACACAGCGCCTCAAGCCCCACCGCACCCGCACACAGCTTGGATAAGGCCTGTAATGGGCTTGCAGGCCTGCTGTACCTGCACACAGCATGGATGAGGGCCACCAAGGGTGCTGGAGTTCCCGCCTCAAGCTGCGCAAATACCTGCATTCATGGCTCCCACCTTACTCTGTCAGAATTTGAATTCGGTCTCCCCTTAGGTTGTACTGTGATTGTTTTCTTTCTTCTTCTTTCCTCCCCTCGCCTTCCCGAGGAGAGGCACAGAAAAGCGAAGGGAGGCCGAAGCCTGAGAGGGTCGCACTGGTCCGCTGCCGCGAAATCCGGCTGAATGCGAAGTGTGGCCTCGAAACTGCGCGCGGCCTCCTCCTGTGCCACCTCACGCCTTCCTTGTCAGCTTGAGCACCTCATCTGATGGCAGCGGTTGCCACCCTCAGGAAAGTCAGGCGTACCTTCCGGCCGAGCACCGCAAACGCGTTCCCCAGGCTGAATTGAAGGAGTACATGACGAGGGTTGAGCTGAAGTCCCATGTTGAAGAGTCGGACCTGCAGCGGACGATGTGGGCACTAAATGGCTCATAGTTCTGCCTTGCACCCTGTGGTAGAGAAAGAGTATGAAACACGCGTTTTGATCGTTGCCTTACGGTTCCATCGAGATGGTGTGCTGCAGGGGAAGGCTCAAAGGTACTTGAGAACAAGGAGCCGCAGGAGAGGCCCGTGGAGAGGAGGCGCGACGGGGGGCTGCTGCAAAAGAAGTGAGTCGGGGAGCTTCTAGAGACGGCACACAAGAGGGCGATAGCAGTTTGCCATACTTTCAGGAGCAGAGATACTGAAGTGGTCACAGATCTGCGGAAGAGATGTAAAGGTTGAGAGCCTTCCAGTGGAGAGGTGGAGGATAACGGTAAGAACAGGCGGTGCGTGGAGAGAAAGTGAAAGTTAGCAGTGTTTGACGAGAGTGGGTGGGTTGCTACTGTGAAGAGAACGGCAGGTTGGCTGTGTTGGGCAGAGACTGGTGGGTGATGAGAATTTGGGCTCACGAGGAGCCTGGAATGAAAGGATGAAGGAAGGGCGGCAGGTCGTTGCTGAGGGGTGGCTTGGGAGGTCACACAATATTCACGTCATTTCGAAGCGATGCAACTATTTGCAAATTATCTCTGCCACTCCAGCTGAAAAAGGGACTTTCCGAGCACCCTTGGGTCCGTCATCGAAAAGTGAGGGGATAATGAGGAGGAGGGGGCGGCACAAACCGCTTCGTCCAGCTCGCCCATGACGAAGCGTACCCCGCCGAGGTTCAGAAAGAAGTCTGGATGAGGCTGCGGGCGGACGGGCACGTCGGTTCCGTCAGAACGGATATCCAAGGAGACATTACCACATCCCTCCTGCACAATATCTATGGCACTTACACAACTCGTGGCGACCACGCAGAGTACGCCGCAGTCAAGTAGCGCTGCGCTAGCACCAGACTCGTAAGGAGCCGGGCGGCGGCCCGCACAGGAGCCGGCCAGGAGGGTGGCCCGGGCACCTGCAGCCGCAGCGCACTTTCAAAGCACTCGATCGCGCGATCCGTGTTGCCTTTCACCCGGTGCGCATTGCCGAGGTCGCTCCAAAGCACCGGGTCCTGTTCCGTTGCGGCGTCCCGTCCCAAGTCCCACCTTAACACACCGCGCGAGCGCAGAAGATGCTTCCGGTCGGCAACTTGCCACAGATGTCGTAACTCCCGCTCATAATCACGAACGTCGGCGGCTGGCGGCTTAAAATATAGGCATGTTCGGCATAAATTCTTGCACCAAAGCCACTTGCACCCAACAGTGTATGCATATGTGCGCTGGTCAGTATGACACTCCAATAATGCGTGGCAGATTTCGAAACGGTACCTCCTTGCAATAGCGAGAAGGGCGCGACCTTGTCGGCTACGGGATTGCCGCAGGCGGCGAGAAACCCGGGGGTGAGTTCCTTCCGCACCTTCGGGTTGTGCTCTGCAGAGCGCTGTAGTAAGTCAAGCGCGGCATCCACTCCGCCATATCTGCGAGTCAGGGGCAGAGCAATGCTTGAACGAGTGAAAAGAAAAAGAACGTTCTTCTCAAGCTCTGCGCACTTTCGACTGCAGAGATGGTAAGCACCAGCTGCTGATGGCTCGAATGCACACTTAGCTCATAAAAGAGGGAAAACAGGAGTAGGCAACAGGAGTACAACAAAAAAAGCTTTTAGAAACATTCGAGTCAAGAGCGTGTCAGGAAGCGTATGTGTATTCGCATGAACGTGAAGTCTTGCTTGTCACACGGCCGGCTAAAAACGAAATTTGAGACTTTAAATCAACGAAATATATTCACGCAACTGAAAGAAGCAAGGAAGTCACAGATGCCGATAAGATTCAGGTGAAGGTATTGTTGGCTCAACAAAGGCGCGACCGCCTGGCTTGCACGCCGCGGGAAATAGGGTTACTGCTAGGATGCGTAACTCACCGCTCGAATAGGACAGCTAGCGCAGGTTCCGGGTGGTAGCGCGTGACGGTGGAGTGGACTGAATTGTGCGCTTCTGGATGCTCAAGTTGATACTCGGATAGGCCCTCCACCGATAGGTCGTGGGCAAGGTCATCGGGAGGAGGCGGCGGAGGCATAACTAAGTCGGACAGAGTACTGGATCCCGGGTCGTATCCTGGGTTGTTAGGGCTATTGTAGGAACTTGAGCCGTATAAGTCGCGCTCATGAGAGTCGAAGTGAGACATGTCCCGCCCAGCATGAACGGAAAGGCCAGGTATCACAACTTCATCTAAGTCCAAGTACTCCTTTTGATGCGGTTCATATTGGTGATCTTGGGAAGTGTGTGGATCAGGCGACTTCTTTTCGTCAGATAAGGGAACCGCCACATGTTCCTCTTCATCTTCGCGGAAGTATCGGTCCAGCTCTCTTTGCACCATATCCTCAGGATCGGACGCCCTGGACACACAAAAGAGCATATAATTGTGCTGTGGTTTTAATTCAGCTGTGAGCGAATATTTACCCGTCGAGGTTATGTGTGATAATAAACTTTTTGAAAACTCACGGAAAACCCTAAATGATGATTGGTCCAGAGGCGCACTTGGGAGCGCTTTGAAGAGTCTCGAGGTATGCTGAGCCTGCCACTGGCAGCGAATCACCGCTGTTGGCGTCGATCATAGAAAATTCTATGGCACCTGTCTCGTCGTTAACCTTAAAATGTGAACCAGCTTGCACAAGAGTGGAGAGTGTCACGAGATCGATCGTTGAAAACTGAATCAACACAGTCGCGATTTCTCTCGAATAACGCAACAAACGCCCTTGCATCCAAGGTTCGGGAGAAACTGTTCGGCAAGATAAGAGGATGAAAACCACAAAATTAGACACAGAGACTTTCCCCATGACTTCCTGTTGCAGGAAAATCATGAGAGCACAAATTTGTGTTGCGAGTACAGTGACACTCTTTTGGCAGTTGAGGGGTTTTCACCTGATCACCGAACACAGACCGGACCCAATAATAATCGTCGTTGGATTAATATGGCATCCAGCGGCCATCGCCATCGGCATCGATGAAGGTATCTGACGGCTGTTGGCGATTTAAGACGATCTGCTGGCGTCTACCATACTTAGCATAGTAATTGATCCGACGGCTACTGGAGATTTAAGATCAACCACTGGTTATCGCCATCGCAGCTTCGCTAGCAGTTTATATCTATATTATTAAGCCGCGTAATATGCTCTTTTTGAGCCTTCCGATTCAGAAATGCCGATCTGCCGCATCGTGTCGGCTGTCCTACTGCAGACGTCGGCTGTCCTACTCCAGATTTTGCGAGGAGCTCATAGACGCTGCTCATCTGACCAATCGTATTCACAGTACTTCATTAAATTCGTAACTTTTTCATACTCGATCTTCCATTCAGGTCAGGCATTGGTTCGAAAAATTCGAGCCAATGATGTTTTAGATTCTAATCGAAAATCAGGTTATCTGATGTGAAAGCAGATAATATGGAATGGGAAGGGTTATACGCGCTGGAACTGGAATGTGGTTTCCGTCTCAGTCCCGAAAAAATTCTGAACCAGCGTGACGGTCATATCGTCTCGCATCGTCTCGCGTGTCATCGTGAATTTAATTTCCAGGATTATTAAAACATATCATCTATTTATCTTCCATCGATATCGCGGATACGATTGCCGTTGGCGTTGACTCGCTCAAGGATAAAGAGTTGCGCACCAACATTCACTGCTCATAATTTTCTCAACGGTTCTTCGCTCCGCCTCATGGGCGGAACGATGTCGTGGCTGTTGTGTTATGCGCAGGGATTTCGGAAGTGTTTGACTGCTTTTATTTTTCAGTTTGTTTATGCATATGTGCCGACTCACGATACTCGTGTTGTGCAGCTTGTGTCGCAGGTTTTGCGATGGCGACGAGGAGGGGCGCGCTTTCTTGAGGTGTGGAAGTCTAGGGCAACCTAGCTTGGGATCACACCCAACCACATCGGACCCACCTTGTTCTCACGTTTTATTCAACTCACTTTGAATATGCATACAAAGTTTGAGCAGCATCGGGTTGGGATAAGCTATAGAGTGATTTTGTTTTTGGGTTTATGGCGTCTTCTTCGCGACCTCTTGGGGTGTGGAAGTCAAGGTTGGGCATGCCAACCTTGCTTGGGTTCGAACCCAACCACATCAAAGGCATCTCATTTGCATATATTCATGTATTTGTCTTCAATATTCATGCAAAGTTTTAGGATCATTGAGTTAGGATAAGCCTTAGGCAGATTTATCTTTGTGGGTTATGGCGCATTGTTTCCTTCTTGAGGTCGACCCAAAGCATGAAAAGCTTTGCAGCCGAGGGCTTTTCGTGCGTACTAGCGCACGAAACTTGGCACTGATATTGCTGACAGTAATATTAGTACACCCTCTTAAGCGCAAAGGCTTTCAATGAGTGTACACGGAATGGTCGCCTGTTGATAAAGAGCATTTTGGGTTTGGGTTCAACGTACCCAAACCCAAAGATGCCAATCAGCCGAGGGCTTCCCGTAAGTTCTAGAGCACGAAACTTGGCATACATACTTCCAACGTATGTACCTTCAAGTTACGCGAAGCTCAAGGCTTCAAGTAACTTGTGCGCGAAACGAGCAATTGATTTCTAAGGCAGATTTATTTGCTTTGGGTTTGGGTTCGCCATGAACCCATAAGCAAAATCAGCTTATGACATGACCTAACGTCATTAAACGCAAATATGGACAACTATTGAAGTTACATAAAAGATAATAGTACGATACCGACGTGGTTGGGTTTGATTCCAAGCGAAGTTGGTAAACGCCAACTTTGACTTCCACACCTCAAGGAGGAAACAATGCGCCATAACCCACAAAGATAAATCTGCCTAAGGCTTATCCTAACTCAATGATCCTAAAACTTTGCATGAATATTGAAGACAAATACATGAATATATGCAAATGAGATGCCTTTGATGTGGTTGGGTTCGAACCCAAGCAAGGTTGGCATGCCCAACCTTGACTTCCACACCCCAAGAGGTCGCGAAGAAGACGCCATAAACCCAAAAACAAAATCAGACTATACCTTATCCCAACCCGATGCTGCTCAAACTTTGTATGCATATTCAAAGTGAGTTGAATAAAACGTGAGAACAAGGTGGGTCCGATGTGGTTGGGTGTGATCCCAAGCTAGGTTGCCCTAGACTTCCACACCTCAAGAAAGCGCGCCTCCTCGCCATCGGAAAACCTGCGACACAAGCTGCACAAAACGAGTATCGTGAGTCGGCACATATGCATAAACAAACTGAAAAATAAAAGCAGTCAAACACTTCCGAAATCCCTGCGCATAACACAACAGCCACGACATCGTTCCGCCCATGAGGCGAAGCGAAGGACCGTTGAGAAAATTATGAGCAGTGAATGTTGGTGCGCAGCTCTTTATCCTTGAGCGAGTCAACGCCAACGGCAATCGTATCCGCGATATCGATGGAAGATAAATAGATGATATGTTTTAATAATCCTGGAAATTAAATTCACGATGACACGCGAGACGATGCGAGACGATATGACCGCCACGCTGGTTCAGAATTTTTTCGGGACTGAGACGGAAACCACATTCCAGTTCCAGCGCGTATAACCCTTCCCATATGGAATATATATGCTTGCACTGGAAAATGTCAAGGCAGTGAGGTAGAGTTTCGGTTCGGCTAAAGTGAAAGATAATTGAGTTTAAGCTGGCGGACGGACCGTGACACACGAGCGGAGCAAACAGCAGGCACTGCAAGTGACATCCGAGTAGGCGAGGGGTAACACAGGGCACCACAGACCTCCCCCCTTATGGGGGGTGAAAGTCAGTGTTCCCATGACACCACCTCTACACCCCGAAGGTGATGGGAGGTGCACTGCAGGGCCAGCCGGTACTCCCGGACAGGCGGCTAGAAGAAATGTAATGTCTGCTAGCTACTAGTGAACTCGTGACGTGCCAATTAAGGTTTTCAATCTAGGGCTTGGGGCCCGCAGTCTCTGCAACATCAAGCAATTAACCAACGTCTGTGCGAGGCCACAACGGCAAGTGGTCCGGCACCACCGAAAGAAACTCGTCGGCGCAGAGATGGCGAGGCGGTGAGAGGCGAAGAATGCGGTCAGCGACTCAGCGTGCGCAACGGACCCGTCGCACTCAGCAAGGGCGAAGATTGGGGAATTGGAGCGGGAGTGGGCGGTGGTGATAACACCACCACACACCACCACATGACGGCCAAGGGACGGGTGGGGCGGAAGTGGAGAAAGCGGAGAGGCGAAGTCGATGTCAGACGCAAAGTCCACGGTGGTGTCGTTGTCGATGTAGAAATTGTTGGAGCGAAGTTTGGCGCGTGGTGCATGAGTACCAGCAGGCAGCACCAGGTCGTAACCAGTGGTAAAATGTCGAAGTCGAAGTAGCTGAAGTGCTGATCTCAGCGCGCACATGCGCGCATGTTGGCGCAAAGAAGCCATTCAGCCGCGGCTGTAAAATATGTAAGGTCAAAGTTTGGGTTTGCGTTGAAAAACGTAAAATCTCGTAAAATCAACCAAATCAGACGATGAAAAGGTCAAATTGTAGTAGAATTTCGCGGGGAAAACGTCAGTGAAGTCAAAATAGGCGTCTGGTAAGCCAATTTTGCTGCAGTTTAGGTGTTGTCGTCCAGAGGTTGAAGAACACAAAGGAATTGTCGGTGTAGTTGAATGGTAACGCACGAAAAAGTGCGCTAAATGTCGGTACTAAAAGAAATGTCGGTACTAAGAAATGTCGGGACTAAGGGTGACCTTTGCGAAGGCAAGGAGGTCGATTGTCGGCAGTAAAATGTCGGTACTAAGAAGTGTCGGTACTAGTTAAATTTCGGCACTAAAAAAGTGTCGGATAGAATCGCAGGGCGCGAAGCGGGCGGAGAACGTAAGAAACAACACCTCTGAACGTAGGTGGGTCCAGACCTTGATGTGAAAGCAGATAATATGGAATATATATGCTTGCATTGGAAAATGTCAAGGCAGTGAGGTAGGGTTTCGGTTCGGCTAAAGTCAGATTAAACTGAAAGATAATTGAGTTTAAGCTGGCGGACGGACCGTGACACACGAGCGGAGCAAACAGCAGGCACTGCAAGTGACATCCGAGTAGGCGAGGGGTGACACGGGGCACCACAGACCTCCCCCCTTATGGGGGGTGAAAGTCAATGTTCCCATGATTATCGTCCGATTGAATCTTAGATGGTTACGGGCGTCAGATCCGGATATTTCCTGGACTCTCATCGTTAATTTTTCCTACTTCCAAGCACCCAGGTTCGTGATAATAATAATAATAAAACATTTAAGCTAGCAAAGGGGACAAAGTCCTGAGAGTGCGGTATCCCTGCAAAGCAGGCTAGTGAGAACACCAGGGGCTACTCCCTCTGCTATAGCGCGCCCACAAAGGGGCTCAGCCCACTTTTCAGCAGGGTGACATCTAGAGAAAAAGCTAAGTGCTAGGCAAAAAAACTCTAGAGGATGGAGAAGCAGCCATGGCCGGGTGAGTGGAGGGGTGGCTGAATCTGAGCGGTGGGGAGGGAAGTCGAAGAATTAAGGGGGTATTTGGAGACGTTGAGGAAGGGGGTCGAAGGTGGGCGGGAGAGGGGGTGGAGGGGGAGGGGAGGGGGGACGGCCCATCCCCTTGGGGGCACGGAACCATCTTATATTGCAAGACTTTTGAAAATTATTGCAGGAGGGTTTGTAGAAAGTCGTTTGACTGTTGCACAGCTTCTGTTTCTGTCATGGTTTCACTGCTCGGGATGTCAACTGTATGCGGGTCAGTGTTTAAGGTGGTGGTGGTGTTTAATAGAAACACGTCTCGCCTATTTTTGGTGTGTTGCCTACAAATTCTTGAAAGTTTTTTAAGGAGAGGTTTAATCTTGCCACGAGGAACACCTATCGTGTTGAGGACAATACCAAAATGAGGAGGGAGGTATCCCATGAGTGTAAGAACTCTGGGCCATTTCACGGTGCTTATGAAGGGCTTGGAATTTGCGTTGGTGATTGTCGTGTCGTGGTGACCACCATAATAAGGCTCAACATCACTCTGATGATAAGGAGGGTCTTGAGTGGGCCATGGGCAAAGCGAAGAAGGAAGTACTTTGTCGCTTTCGTTCAGAACTTCATTCCAAATATCAGGGCTGACTCCTGTGTATTCTAGCCTCCTCTCCGTGACTCTGGACTTAGGAAGGACGTTGAGGAACCATCTGGCAATCTTTTTCTGTGTAGGCCTCCAGTCAAAGGCTGGTTGAGTAACACTGGGTGCACTGTCTATAGCTATGATAACGACATCCGAAAAGTCATCCTTATAGCATCCGCCACCTGGAAGAACGTAGGGGTCATCACCCGTCCAATAACCATGTGGGATAAATGGAATAGTGTTATGCGGGAATCTGAAAACAAGTTTTTGTGTTATCCCGCAAACGTTGACCCGCAGCCGATCTTGGCTAGGGAACAACGTTTGGTGCGGGATAACAAGGCCTCCGACTGTACGCCTACGGAGGCCATGCGTAAGCTGAGCTTGTACACCAGGCTGGACCCGGCGTTCTACGCTGCGGTTAAGGTGTGCTACCCCATGGCTGCTGACTTCCACCTCACCAACCCACATTTTCGTGGACGACACCCTGCCACCCCAAGACAATCCCATTTCCTCGCACCAGCTCCCCGACCACATCCCGCGCGTGCTGCACACATCGCGGGCCCACACACGCCCCAGCGGCCGCGAAAACACGCATCCCAATCCCGCAGCCGGCTCTCGCCACCCCGTCAACCACCCACATTTCACACCAACCCCGCCACCATCACGCCGCGAAACGCCCCGAGCGCGGGAGCGCCCGCCGACTCGCGACTGACGCGCCACATGTGACATCGCGTCACAACAGCAACTCTGTTTGAAATCTGGCATCTCAAAAGTCACCAACGGGATGTAGCATCCAGCGACGGTTCAAGCGTACAAACACGGACCACCGATTGGAGAAGGCGAAACATCGCGAACCGAAAGGTCGCCAAAGACCTCGCTGCAGCTGTAGGAAATTAGCCTCTTAACAGGAAAGTAGGACCTTTTCAATCAGTCTGCCGAGAACTATCTGAACCTTTCAAAATCATATTGGTCGTGCGTAAGTTTGTAATACAAGATATTTTCCTGCCGAACTCACGGTAGCCTTGTGAATTTAACGCACCGGCGAAGCACCAACTTGAATCAGTCAGGAACAGCCCTCTCGGCGCACGTTTCGCATACACGCATATCGCAAGCTTCATAGACACGAATTCACGTTCGCTCCCGCTCCGATACAGCGCACAGACGTAAATCCACATCCGCACAGCTGCGAGTAAATTCACTCTTGTAAAAACTGAAGCTCCGCGCAGTCGAGGTAAGTTCGAGACGCCGGGCCCTATGTGAGCTTTCAACATGAATTCCCGCAAGAAACGGGCCTGTCCGCAGGATATCGCTGAGCCAACGAAGAGCCCGGACCACGGTTGAATTCACCCTCAGCAGAAGCACAGGCGCGCAACGTTGTACTGCGAATTCGTGTATATGTGTGTGTGTTTGCGGTGTGTGTTCGTGCTGCAGCTACACCCTATCGCCTTGCGCTAACGCTACAACTTTCTTTTCCCACCTTTTCCACGCGAAGGCGTCGTCTTCGCTGCCCACGACTACCTTTCTTTTCCGAAGTCTAGTGGGAATTCTCAGGTGAGGCGCAGCACTTCGCTCTCCCGTGAATTCCCACCCCCAGAGCGTTGCGGGGAAACACGGCAACGACGGCACGGCTGGCCAGCCCCTTCCTTTTTGGTGCTAGTCAGAACGCGTCCGCGACGAGTGAATCCAGCGTGCTCCACCAAGCTCGTTTCGCCACGACAACCGTCCAGCGCAGCCCTTTTGGTGAATTCTGCAAATTCAACGAGACGGCCGCTCCTTCTTCGCGGTCCTTTTTGCTGCCGTCGGTGTGCATCCACGTGCTCACCAGCCCTTTCAGCTGACGAGTGAATTCACACTGTACGACTCCTGACGAAACAGCATGAGTCCTCGAGCTCCTTTAGGCCAGCCGCTTTAGCTGACACCGCTTGTGCTGGCCGTAGTGACGTTTTTCCCGGCTGCTCGCTTCCGTTGTGGGCATCCCCAACCGGGCTGGCCAGCACAACCTGAGTGTCGAATTCACCCTTTTTAGCCGGCACGAAGAAGCTGTGAATTTGGTCGCCGCCGCCTGACGACCTTCGACCTCTCGAGAATTTGCACGCCAACTAGTCTGCACGACCTTTGCTGCGAAGCCATATCTTTTCCGCCAACCCGTCCTGGAGAGCTGGAAATTCACGAGCCTTTTTCACTTCTCACCGCCTTTCACCAGAGAACCTTCACTGACCGGGCACCTTTTCGTCAGGTTGCCAGTCAGGTTTTTGGGGATGCACAGTCGACCGTGCCAGTTTTCAAAACTTTCAAATAGGACTGTTTCCACCAGTCTGTCGAGGGCCCTGAACCTTCCACGTTCCATTGATTTTGAAATACCTCTCAGAGTTTTCTGCTGACTCCTCCCCCCGTTTCGAGCAAGGGGGAGCCCTGTCGTCCCCACTGGACATTCACGCCGCGCGCCGCTTCTGAGAAGCATGACCACCCAACGCCGCATCCACGAGTTTTTTTCCCGCATCGATGGCTGGCGAAGCCCCGCATCCTGCGTGAACGCGTGCATAATCTGCATGGCCCCGGTCCCTGTGTGGCAACACTGTGCGTCCCACGTCTTTGCGGTGCCCCTGCCTGAAGGAACGGCCTATTTATCACTCGCGTTGCTTGTCCACATGGTTGGCACACAACGCCTCGTGCCCGCTCTGCCGACGTCCCCCACGACTCCGCCAGACCCGCGTCACAGAGCATTTTGCCCCTCACCCCGTAACCTGGGCAATACAGAATTTTTGACACCCATGTGACCCTCCAGCGCCCGCGCAAGATTTGCCTGAAGCAGGGGGCAGGCGCTGCCCTTGTGACGCGCGGCAGCAGAGAGGTCACACTCGTCTTGCTTCACAACCCGTTCACCCTGAATGAAGTCATCCCCCCCAACCTTTGTTTTCTGTTGTTGCGTGAAATTTCCAGTATGGAGCCGCATTGGAGAGAACAGAGCCTCAGCAGAGAGAAGAGACAGCCGCGTAACAGTGGCCATTCCA
>LGRX02014177.1:0-31507 GCA_001247695.2 Cymbomonas tetramitiformis | reverse complement strand
GCAGCCTGTCACAGCTTGGATGCGCCACCAGGCCCTGCAGCCTGTCACAGCTTGGATGCGCCACCAGGCCCTGCAGCCTGTCACAGCTTGGATGCGCCACCAGGTCCTGCAAACTGCATGCACATGCTGTAGCACAGCGTGCCCAAATATTTATTCAAATGGGATGCGCCATGCCCGGCACCATTCCTGCCTCGCCGTGTGCATCCTCCCTCAGAGCCGTCACACCAGCCCAGGCGCAGGCGCTTGTGATGACCTCACTCGTCACACCAGCCCAGGCGCAGGCGCTTGTGATGACCTCACTCGTCACACCAGCCCCGGCGCAGGCGCTTGTGATGACCTCACTCGTCACACCAGCCCCGGCGCAGGCGCTTGTGATGACCTCACTCGTCACACCAGCCCAGGCGCAGGCGCTTGTGATGACCTCACTCGTCACACCAGCCCAGGCGCAGGCGCTTGTGATGACCTCACTCGTCACACCAGCCCAGGCGCAGGCGCTTGTGATGACCTCACTCGTCACACCAGCCCCGGTGCAGGCGCTTGTGACGACCTCACTCGTCACACCAGCCCCGGCGCAGGCGCTTGTGATGACCTCACTCGTCACACCAGCCCCGGCGCAGGCGCTTGTGCTGACCTCACTCGCCACACCAGCCCAGGCGCAGGCGCTTGTGATGACCTCTTTGCGCTCAAAACTCCGGTCTGCTTCCTTTGGTGGGGTTGGGTATGGATGCAGGTAGCACCCTAAATTTGACCTGGGCATTCCCTTCGACAGCGACGTATGGAGCTTCTCTCGCGCTTTGCGGCTTCAGCGTGGGCGAGTACCAGCTCGAAGGCACTGTGGAGCTCGCCAACACCAACTCCGGGAACCGCAACGCATACAACGGCACAGTCACAGTACAGCTCGGTCCGCCGCCACCTCCGCCGCTCCCCACCGCCCCTCCACCTCCACCTCCTTCTCCGCCTCCACCCCTCTGCCTCCCTCCCCTCCACCACCTCCGTCCCCTCCTCCGCCCACATCACAGCTGGGCGTTTTGCCGACATTCTGGGCTGGGAATCAGTCCTCCACTTGTATTGAGATGACTATGCCAGACTCGGTCTTGAGTGTGGACATCACGGCGGTGGCGGCCCCGGACGGCGCAGCCATCCCAGGACCCTGGAACATCTCCGATCTCTGCTCCAGCGGCGAATGCCTCAACCTGTGCGGCTTCAGCATCGGGGACACCGACATTACAGGTAGCGGGCCCAGAGTGCCGCCGAGTGATTCCAGCAGTCCCACCACCCCTGCAGAGTCGTGCCACGCAGACGCTCATCTCTTCCCCATTTGGCGGCAGGCAAGCACACGTGGGAACACGCAGACTCGTGGGTGGGCAGTGCTCGGACATATCCAGTGTCGCTGGAAGGCGTTGCATCTGGGGGGGGCTCCGGTGTTCAACCGCAGATGCTGGCGCTAGTGATGACCTGCTCGAAGGAGAGGCCTATAGGCGCGTCGCTCCATGTCATGTCAGCGCGCAGCTCTCCCTCCGCGCCTCTCTGCGTGGTGTAGGTGCAGGTGTAGGTGCAGGCGCAGGCGTGCACAGCCCTCCAGACTGTCCCAGATGTCCACACATACGCTGAGCACCGCGAATCGCTGTTGCGCCAGGCCGCAGCGTGGTGATGCGGCAGCTTCGCGGCAAGTGGTGCCACGCGGTAGCTCTTGGTGGCGCCGTGGCGAGTGCGGTGGCAGCCACGCGGCAAGTGGTGCCACGCGGTAGCTCTTGGTGGCGCCGTGGCGAGTGCGGTGGCAGCCACGCGGCAAGTGGTGCCGCGCGGTGGCTCTTGGTGGCGCCGTGGCGAGTGCGGTGGCAGCCACGCGGCAAGTGGTGCCGCGCGGTGGCTCTTGGTGGCGCCGTGGCGAGTGCGGTGGCAGCCACGCGGCAAGTGGTGCCGCGCGGTGGCTCTTGGTGGCGCCGTGGCGAGTGCGGTGGCAGCCACGCGGCAAGTGGTGCCGCGTGGTGGCTCTTGGTGGCGCCGTGGCGAGTGCGGTGGCAGCCACGCGGCAAGTGGTGCCGCGCGGTGGCTCTTGGTGGCGCCGTGGCGAGTGCGGTGGCAGCCACGCGGCAAGTGGTGCCGCGCGGTGGCTCTTGGTGGCGCCGTGGCGAGTGCGGTGGCAGCCACGCGGCAAGTGGTGCCGCGCGGTGGCTCTTGGTGGCGCCGTGGCGAGTGCGGAGGCAGCCACGCGGCAAGTGTTGCCGCGCGGTGGCTCTTGGTGGCGCCGTGGCGAGTGCGGAGGCAGCCACGCGGCAAGTGGTGCCACGCGGTAGCTCTTGTGAGTCACGCGGGGCGCTGTCACTCCAGGGTTGGTGGGGTTTGTGACGCTGAACGCCGGTCTGATGAACTATGTCAACGGGACCGTTATGGTGGCCTTCGCGCCTCCCCCTCCCCCTGATACGGTGTCCCCCACCACGGCCAGCCCCACATCAGCGCCAACAACTACCCCCACAACCACCACCCCCACCATCACCACATTGCCCCCGAGCACTATCACCCCCACGCTGACGCCCAGCACAAAGGCCCCACCGTCACGACCGCTCGCTCCAACAGACACCACTCTGAGCCCCACCACGTCCCCGACTAATGCGCCAGCCACCTTCGCCCCCAACCTCTGCGGTCCCCACTGCGACCCCCACAACGTTGGGCTCACCCACCACCCCTACGGTCGCGCCACCGTGTCCCCCGCCACCCCCCTATGTAGCCACCGTGGATACCACGCTGCAAATCTCCGGCTTGGGCGTCAACTCTTCCAGCTTCGACTCCGACACCAAGGCCAGCTTCTCTGACAGTGTCGCCGACTCAGCCGGCGTCTCCTCCTCTCAGGTTCATCCTACGGCTCCCAAACTCCTTCATGCTCCTCTCCCCCCTGCCAGGTGCCCTCTGCCACACCCCCCACACCCCCACCCTCTCCTAGCCTCCCCCTGGTCCCTTGACGCCAGGGCCCAACCTGCACCCCCCTCCCCTGCCAGGGCCCGGCACTGAGAAGCCCCAGCAGCTCATATCGTAGAATACGGCGGACGCCCCACATCACCAGGCGCCCGAGTTCAAGGGCTCCCGAGAGGGCAAACAAAACTGGCATCCCAGCAATTCGTCGTCAGCTGCCCCCATCCCTCCACACGCACGCCCGCGGCATTGTAGTCGAACATGGGAGGGAAGCGGAGAGGAGGTGCGGGTGGGGGGCAGAGAGAAGGTGCGCGGTGGGAGGGGGCAGAGAGGAGGTGGGAGGGTGGGGATGGGAGGAGGAGGAGGTGGAAGGGTGGGAGGGGGCAGAGAGGAGGTGCGAGGGTGGGGAGGGGGCAGAGAGGAGGTGCGATGGTGGGAGGGCTGAGAGGAGGTGCGATGGTGGGGATGGGAGAGGGAGAGGAGGTGGAAGGGTGGGAGAGGAGACGAGAGGAGGTGGAAGGGTGCGAAGGGGCAAGGAGGAGGTGGAAGGGTGGGAAGGGAGTAAACGGGAGTTGAGAGGATGGGAGAAAAACGGTTGAGAGATGGAGGGATGAGGGTGGGACCCTGGCATGTGGGGGCCTGCAAGGGCGACGGGGGAATCCTGCCGGTGCAATGGATCTAATGAACCCTCTCCTCCCCTCTCAGCCCCTATCCTGCCCCCCTGCCGAATACTGCACGGAGCCGGTGACATCCTTCTGCCACGTGTCTCCTCAGGTGGTGGTGCTGAGTGTGTCTGACGTGGAGGCCCGGCGGCGGCGACACCTGGCGGCTGCAAGCATCGAGGTGGAGACCCAGGTGGTGTGGTATGCCTCCCAGCTGGCCAATGGCACGGGCCCAGCGGACGACTTTGCGTCGATGCTCATGAACGACTGCGGCGCCCTGTTGTCCAACGCCAGTCTGCAGACGCTTCGGGACGCTTCCGTCACCGCTACGACCATTATGGGCTCCGGGCTCTCCATTGCCACCCCGAGCTACCCGCCGCCGCCCCCTTCGCCGCCCCCTCTGTGCGTGTCGCTGGATCCGTGCTTTGCAGGCGTGGAGTGCTACAACACCCTCGAGACGGATGAGGTGCGCGGACCCCTGGCCTGCTGCTTCTGCTCTCGAGGCCACCCCGCCGCGCGATTGCCCCCGCTCTCCCCTACCGAGGCCGGCGCCGCCATCTGTATGCGCCGCTGCCTGCCATCTTAGCGTCTGCTGTGCAAATCCGGTGGTGCGCAGGGGTACTCCTGCGGAAGCTGCCCGCTCGGGTACGAAGGGGACGGGCTAAACTGCACGGACGTGGACGAGTGCGCGGTGAACAACGGCTTCTGCGACAACCGCACGGCGTGCATCAACCAGAGGCCCGGCCGGTCCTGCGGCCCGTGCCCGGAGGGTTTCATCGGGGACGGGTCCACCCGGGACGGCTGCCAGGACATCGACGAGTGCCTCGTCAACAATGGCGGGTGCGTGGCGCCCCCAGCGCGCGCGGCCTTCCGAGCTGCACCTCCGCTCCTCGCGCCGTCGTCTCAAGATGGCGAGGGCGCTGGGGCAGAGCCTCTGCTCCGCGGCGCTGCATTCAGAGGGGAGAGCCTCTGCAGCTGGCACGAGCAAATGTGCTGCAGTGTTCCTCGGGACCGCACCTTTGGCCTTGGTTGCGGGGGCTTGTGGGAGCCTCACTGCCAGAAAGCGCCCATGTGAGCGAATGTCGGCGAATACTTGTGGCGCCCTGCAATGGCTGCGCATCCCCCCCGCATGCCACCCCGCATCCCTCAGCAGCCCCGCATGCCTCAGCAGCCCTGCATGCCACTCCGCATCCTCACTCACGCATCCCTCACCCCCGCATGCCACCCGCGCATCCCTCACCCCTGCATGCCACCGCATCCCTCACCCGCATGCCACCGCGCATCCCTCACCCCCGCATGCCACCGCGCATCCCTCACCCCCGCATGCCACCGCGCACCCCTCAGCAGCCCTGCAATGGCTCCGGGCATCCCAGCGCCCGTGCCCCTTGCTGGGCCTCCGGGTTCGCAAGCGCTGCCCCATCATGAAGGATGTTGGCGACCTTCAATGAGATCTGTGGCAAGTCATTCCACTGAAAGGGAAGACCGAGACATGTCCCCAATTGTGACTCGAAAATGAAAAGCCATATTTGCCGGCGATCGGGCCAAGAGTTGTCGAACAGGTCTTGCAAAAGCTTAGATCCCGACCGGTGTCGCCGTGACTCAGTTATTTACGTTCCGTCACATACACGCAGTGATGACGCCGGCTACAGTAGTACGCAGTAGTCATAGTCTGTCAGCCCGAATCTGTCTAATCCCACTAGTCGCAAGTGTCAAAAAGGGCTTGCAAAAGCTTAGATCCCGCAACCGGGCCAAGAGTTGTCGAACAGGTCTTGCAAAAGCTGCAAAAGCTTAGATCCCGACCGGTATCGCCGTGACTCAGTTATTTACGTTCCGTCACATACACGCAGTGATGACGCCGGCTACAGTAGTACGCAGTAGTCATAGTCTGTCAGCCCGAATCTGTCAAATCCCACAAGTTGCAAATGTCAAAAGGGCTTGCAATAGCTGCAAAAGCTTTATAGATCCCGACCAGTGTCACTATGTGTCGCTGTGACTCAGTGATTTATATTCCGTCACATACATGCAATGATGACGTCGGCTACAGTCACAGAACGTACAAGTATATGGTGGTCAATCGCCACACATTCAGCCTCCTGCCCTCCTCTGAAAAAAATGGCATGCATATAACACAGTGTTACACAGTGTCAAGGTTCCGATCGGATTTATATTCAAAAGTTATTCTTAACATATTTTATAACAATTATAATATTTAGTATTTTCAGTGTAATTATATCTAGTCTCGCTGACTTGCTATTTTCAAAAATATGACTTGACTAGTCGATATCCCGCGGAGCGGGCTGCCGATTTGTCTGTTCACTTTTTTTTAATAGCTTTTTGGGGGCTGTTATGCATGCATATAAATAGAGCTGTACGAATTCAAACGAAAGAACTCCAACACACGGGTGCACCAAATGCTATATCTCTTACTGTCATCTGTCATAATAAAGTAATCTCGATATATTATATATGGGGCTTTTAAAAATCTGAAGCAAAAAGTATTTTGCACATATTATGTATGGGCATTTGACTATCATTGTCACTGTCACTGTCACTGTCACCGTCGCTATCACTCCAAGTCGGAAGGGGGGGAAGAAAATAGCACCGATGAGACTTTTTTAAATCGCGAGCAATTGACAAAAATATATAATTACCTTGCATTTCTTAATTTCTCTAACCGCACGTCAACATGATGCGTACTATTTGTTTATTTCTGTGCATATTGATGTTATTGCATGAAAAGAATATCTTCTCTAATCATGTGTTTACACCCGGTTTAAATGCTATCTTGCGCCCCTGCTTATTTATGTCATTAATAATAGTAAATCCCTTGCATCTTGAAACATTGATACGACATGACAAGGGCATGCGTACAAATATATTTATTTATCTATCCCGAAGAGAAAAAACCGCTCCGCTGCGCTGCCGTATAAATCGCGAGTTCGCGACTGACGCGGTTTTATATTTGATCACTCGGAAAATCAAAGTCTCACTCCCGATCAATATAATTATAATTAGGGATAAGTCTACATCGGGGGCCGACATTTCATTTAAATCCACATCGGGGGTCGACATCTCATTTTAATCCACATCGGGGCAGACGCTTCATTTTAATCCACATCGGGGGCAGACACTTCATTTTAATCCACATCGGGGCAGACACTTCATTTTAATCCACATCGGGGGTAGACATGTCATCTCATTTTAATCTACATCGGCCGACATCTCATTTTGTCTACATCGCCGACATCTCATCTTAATCCACATCGGGTGTAGACATCTCATTTTAATCCACATCGGGTGTAGACATCTCATTTTAATCCACACCGGGGGTTTGCATTACCTTCAACGTAAGGATATAATGTAAACGAGACATAATTATGCAAATCCAACCGGTAGATATGTAAATCATATCGCGATGAAAATATCTACCGGTTTGATTCGCGAAATAATGTTTTTTGGAGTGTCCAGCAGTGAAAAACTGTTTCATTTCGCCAAACAAGACAGTCTTTCATCGTTTGCGGCACCAAAAAACATTATTTCGCAAATCCAACCGGTAGATATGCTCATCGTAATACGAGTTACACATCTACCGGTTGGATTTGCGTAGTTATGTTTCGTTTACATTATATAGTTGCGTGTGTCTTCTCTTTACGCATGCTATGCAATGTCAACCCCCTGATGTGGATTAAAATGAGATGTCTACACCCGATGTGAAACGCTTAGGCGTGTCAGCCCCTGATGTGGATTAAAATCAAATGTCGGCCCCCGATGTAGATTAAAATGAAGTGTCTGCCCCCGATGTGGATTAAAATCAAATGTCGGCACCCGATGTGGATTAAAATGAAGTGTCTGCCCCGATGTGGATTAAAATGAGATGTCGGCCCCCGATGTGGATTAAAATGAAATGTCAGCCCCCGATGTAAACTTATCCCTTATAATTAACCATGTCAATTACAGTATTTATATCATCCTTAGCCCGTATAAACCTAGTCAAGCTTTTGTAGCTTTGACAATGCCATCTACATTCTGCAAGAACGTGCAAAAATGAAATAGCTAAATAACCCATGGCCAATTCGCCATCGACATGACATGACATGATGACAATGGCAGGTATAAATATACATATCGATGCGATGCTAGGACTATGTATGATCCCCCACACACTTTGAAACGAGCTGTTCTGTGTTCAGTTTCCAACATTACCCTTTACATAGTCATAGATACTGAACAGATCATTGCTACATATATACCAGATTTACCAGATACACAGGCTATGCTACCTCGACTTCAGTATTAATTGTAGCGTATCATTAATATTATATTATAGATATCATTCATAGACCCAAAGATCATATATATATAAAGTTCTAGTTTGTACATCGTAGTACAAGCGCTAGTACTGCCACGAGGCCGACGTGGCAGTGGGTTCATGATGTCAGACACCTGGCAACCAAATTAGCCAGGTGTGATATGATGTGCAAAAGTTATTTTACGAATTAGAAAGAAAGTAGTATATCTAAGCATTTTCAAGATTGGCGAGATTGCAAAGGCTTGGCAAAAGCTGAAAAGCACAATCGGGGAAATTTATGGGAAGACCTGCGCGCGCCGTGTGCCGTGCTCTGTCTGCAGGTGTGATTTCCACGCGGAATGCATGAACATCCCCGGCAGCCACCTCTGCGGGGACTGCCCGGCGGGCTACCTCGGCGACGGGTACACGGAGTGCGTGGACTTCAACGAGTGCATCGTGATGATGGATCCACCCGCCTGCGACCCCCTTACCGTGTGCTCGAACGCGGAACACCCATACACATGCAGCTCCTGCCCGCCGGGGTTCACGGGCAGTGGCAAGACCGGCTGCAAGTTTGCAGAGAGCTGCGCGGAGGCGCCATGCGACCCACAGACTGTGTGCGATGACTCCGGCGATTTGGTGACGTGCTCGGAATGTCCCACGGGGTGCGCCCCTCACTCCTGATCCCTCAACCCTTACCCCATGGTCCGCTGGCTGCAGGCAGTCCTTCAGTCCCGGCTGCGCGGCCTGCGGGCTTCCTGGCGCTTTCACTGGCTGCCACGTCAGCACCTCTGATCGCCCAGCCTCCGAGACAGCCTTGGGCTGACGTCACAACCCGCGTGGAAGTCTCTTGTGGAGATGGTGAGCGCTTTGAGTGCTACCTGCATCGTCCGTCAGCCCGGCACCGGCAGGCCATCCCACGGCGAGAGCTCGGCGCTCCGCGGGGGCCCGTCGTAGCCACCCGCAGTGCGCCGCTGGCGTGTGGGGCCCTTTAGGTGTGACGCCAGCCAGTGCTCGGGACTCACGAGCCTTGGCCACGGCCACCAGTGGTTGCGGGGGCAGCCATGCTGAGTGGTTGCGATTTACTTGTAGCACATCGTGGCCGCGCCACTCGCCCCGATCCTCGCCATGTTCACTTGTAGCACATCGTGGCCGCGCCACTCGCCCCGATCCTCGCCATGTTCACTTGTAGCACATCGTTGCCGCGCCACTCGCCCGATCCTCGCCATGTTCACTTGTAGCACATCGTGGCCGCGCCACTCGCCCCGATCCTAGCCATGTTCACTTGTAGCACATCGTGGCCGCGCCACTCGCCCCGAGGCTCACCATCAACCCCTTGACTGCTTCCGACGTTGAAGCAATTGTGCCTCTGACCAGAATGAGTTGGCTGCCCTGTGCAGGTTCTCCGGGTCCGGGTACACCTCCTGTCATGATATCGATGGGTGTGCCGACGGCCCGTGCTTCCCGGGAGTCCAGTGCGTTGACACCCCGGCACCGGGCGTGGGCTTCGCGTGCGGGGCGTGCCCAAGCGGCTATATTGGGGAATACGGCATCGGCCCAGAGGGGTGCAAGCTGGACCTGTGCCCGCTCGGCGCAGCGTGCAGCCGGGACCCGCTGGTGACGTGCGCCATGATCTCCGCGCAGGAGTTCGAGTGCGGCAGCTGTCCCGCCGGCAAGTACACCGGCAACGGCCGCGTGGAGGATGGAGGCTGCGTGGACGTGGACGAGTGCGCGACCAACAACCCTTGCGACCCGAAGGTGGACTGCCTGAACCTGCGCGGCGGCGTGGAGTGCGGGCCGTGCCCCAGCGGGTTCACCGGCAGCGGCGCCGTGGGCTGCCGCGCGATCACCGGGAGCTGCGCCGAGGAGAACGGCGGCTGCTGGTGCGCCGCGCACGCTTCCAGGAGGGGCCGCCCCGGGGGTGCTATCCGGCCTTAGGTTGGGCGGAGGTGATGCGCTGTGGCTCTTCTGTCATGATGGGCAGAGGGGAGATGGGGAGCAATTCTCAGAGGACGGATCTGGCACGCGCTCGGGGCCTGCTGCTTGGAAGCTGCTCAGTTGCTGCCGTTTGGCACAGACGTAGGTCGCTTGTTGCACTTTTGGCAGTAGGGCAGCAGTGGTGAAGGGGTGCGATAGGGTGCGCCGCTATGCGCTGCGCAACTGGCGGTGGGGTCTGAGAAGCACGCCCGCAGCTTTGGACTAAGGCAACGCGATCGGATTGGGGAGACATTCTCGGTCCGCGAGTAGTTATATGTTAGGTCATGCTGCGTGCCGCAGTGATTGGCGAAGCAGGTCTTCAGGTCACAGGTCATTGCGTGCACCTGCATGCACGCCAGAGGAGGGCGGAGGTGGATTGTGCCCCCCCATGCATATTGGCATCCGATCCCATTTCTGCTTTTACTCTTTGGTTTGACTTGGAACTAAGGCACCACGTATCGATCCTGCATTGCAACCGATGGAGCTATGCCTTGAAAGTGATCCGTCGATCAGCGGTGGTTCGCCTGGGGGAATGCAGGTTCGACACCTCTGCCGCGGCGAAATGCACCGACATTGACCCAGTTACGGGGATACGCCTCGCCACCCCGGAGTGCGGCAGCTGCCCAGAGGGGTACGCGCAGACCCCCGGTTTACCGGAGGGCACAGCTTGCGTGGACATTGACGACTGTGAGGCGGACGCGTGCTACGCCGGCGTGGCCTGCCTGGATGCGAAAGCCCCTCTCCGAGGCTTTGACTGCTCTTCGTGTCCGGCCGGGTATCTCGGTGATGGCTTCAACATCGAGCGCTTCCCTGCCAAGGAGGGCTGCTACCTCGACGTGTGCTTCTCAGGCAATGGCGGGCAAGTTTCTGCCCGGCTCTCGCGCCAGCGCCGTGCTTCCCGAGCTGCGGCGCGGGCTGAGATATCCCGCTGTTTGAATACCTCAGTGCCTGTGGCATACACAAACGGCACACGGGCCACTCTCATTGGTGAAGATGAGAGATTGATCGTATCAGGTTTATGATCATGGTCGAATGTGGCCAGCATATGGCACAAGATCGACTGAGAAAAGACCTCCAAAGAGCAGCTGGCCTTGCGCAGTTGAGGGCAGGCTGCAGCGCTCCGCCTCGCGCCCGCTTGCATGGAGTGGCGCTTCTTCCACCCGCCGGGTCAGAGCGGAACCTGCAGGGTGCTTGTGCGGCGCACAATGGGTGGTTGTCAACGAGGCTGCTTCGGCCAGCGCTCGCTTTGCTCAGCAGATCCGAGGGTGCATGTTGGTCCGACGAAGGGAATGTAGGGTTGGATCCAGCGATGAGTTGACCGTGCTGCCTCACTGCACCGGTCGCACATTAATGCTGCTTGGGTGCTAACATCTGAGCCGAATGGAAAGGCTTGCATTGCAGTCCCAGTTGAAGGCAAGGGCGTCTGCAACCTGCTTTCGTTGTCACGGCACAGGAGGTGGCGAGCCTCGCACGACTTTGACCGTGCGGGGATCCCCGGCCTGTGGCAGGTGTAGCACCAATCCGGTGGTCCCGTGCACCAACGCGCGCGACGCCCCGAATGGGCGGGTGTGCGGGCCGGGCTGCCCTGTCGGCTACATCGATGTGAAGGGGGACGCCACCGTGTGCATGGATGAACCCGGGTGCGAGTTGTACCCTTGCTTCATATCCCCGGCCGGGGCCACGGTGTCCTGCACAGACCTCCAGGCGCCGGCCACCGGGGCGGCGGGCCGCGTGTGCGGGCTGTGCCCGGAGGGCTACGGGGGCAACGGCGCGGAGTGCGCGGACATCGACGAGTGCGCCCTGCAGCCCAACGGCGGCTGCTTCCGAGACGACACTGTGTCACCCCCGGTGGTGACGCAGTGCACGAATGTGCACCGGTCCACGGAGTCGCCGAGCGGGCGCGTTTGCTCGCCCTGCCCGGAGGGCTACAAGGGCAGCGGCTACACGCAGTGCCTCTACGTGCCCACCTGCGGTGATGGCTCCAGCACCGAGCAGAATGGCGGGTATGCGCCGCCCCCTTCCCCCTTCCAACCCTCACCCTCCTCCTTCCAAGCTGACCCTCGTCGGGCGGCGCGCTGCGTGGGATGTGCGCAGCGACCCCTCCTCCGGTCGCATTTCACTGCGCCTCGCCGCCGCTGTTCACACGACGCGTATGCTGCGCCTCCTGCACCGAGGCGGGTGGCGCAGCACGGAAATGCAGAGGCTTCGTCTTGGAGACTGGTGATAGCGCTTCGGCGTTTCAACAGTCTCGAGATGTCCGTGAGTACGGCGTCGCATCCAGGCAAAAGGCCATCACCTTCTCGTTTGCCGGAGCAGCTCGAGGGCCTGGCGCATGCCTCTACGCCTTGAGCATGCCTCTATATACACAGCGCCCCACACACACACCCTCCATCATGCCTGGCTTTCATGCGTTCCCCCCTCCCGGCTTTTCACTTGCCGCATCAACATCAAAGCGCAGCTGACGCGCCACGTGCTGAGCTATCTTGAACGCCAAGGGCGCCCTAAGTGAGCAATATTTAAGACTGGCACACCTTACATGCGGCTCCACACGGCTTTACAATCGCTGACGGGCACACAGAGGGAATCCGCAATGCCGTTAATCTGTTCCGCTCCTTACTGGCGTGGGGATTCTGCTCTCCAGGCGTAGTTGGTGGGTTGAGGGGTTGTGCGGTTGTGCGGTTGTGCGGTTGAGGCACAGCCGGTGCATCGGCGCGGTGGTGACGAAGGGTGCGGTGGTGGAGGGGTGCAGGTGCTGGGTCGGCGAGGGGCTGTACGGCGAGCTGGCAACCACGTGCACCGATCTGCCCAATCAGGGCGGCACGGAATGCGGGGTGTGCCCGACAGGCATGACGAGTGCGGACGGCACAGGGGCGGCAGGGTGCGAGGAGGTGGACGGGTGCCTGGATACCCCCTGTTTCCCCGGGACAGCGTGCGCGGACAACAAGGCATTCGACGTGGATGCGCCTGATGGCCGGGTCTGTGCGTATGAGGGAGTGGACTGGCGCTGCCCGGAGGGTTACAAGGTGGACGCCCCCTCTCCCCGCTGTTGCAGACTGCAGACCTTCAGCGCCTCCCGCGCCGACGAGCTCGGACCTGCCCCCCCTCAGACTTGTCCGAGAGGGCGCGCGACATGCAGCATGTAGCTTGTGGCCTCCTCACAAACCCTGTGTAAACCCAGCCCTTCGCACCGCCACCATTCTGTCAGAACTCTCAGCCCTTGACGCTCAGGCGCATGCTTCAGGTGAGACCACCACTTCTTAACTCAGGCTCCGGCGTTGATGCGCCGCCCCTCTGTCACAGCGCCCCTCTGGCCAGGGCGCTCGGCCCAAGCTCACCATTGCACGCACATCTCCCCTTGGATTTTTGGTGAAGAAGATCGGCGATTGGACTTTCCCTGTGGGCCACTAAGCGGCATTTATTTTAGAATATAAAAAATGGCGAGCGCCTTGCAGACCTCCATGACAGGTTGGTGCACAGGTCATCATGCAGGGAGGATGGAAACCGGCTGAGGGCTGAGAAGGGGACATCATTTGGCAGGGCGACGGCGTGGAGTGCCAGCTGTGCGCGCTTCTGGTGAAGGTGGTCAGCAGCACGGTGGTGAACGGGAAGGAGAACCGCGCCGGGTGGCAGCTGGCCATCCCCAAGACGCTGCAGGTGATTGGGCAGCTCACCGGCCTGGACAGCGCAGAGTGCACAAACCTGCAGGGCACTGCGTTCCGGTGGGAGGCGAGCGTGTCCGACGGCAGTAAGCTGGTGCTAGACGAGTCGAACAAGGCGCACACCACTGTGCTGACGGTGCCCAAGAAGCAGCTTGTGGTGAAGGCGCGCTACGTGGTGTCCTTCGTGGGATACCTGAAGGGCAACCAGGTGCGCCCCCTGGGCGGTGCTCGCCGGGCGCGCATGCCATGTCGGCCCCTGCCGGCCTCCTTCAGCTGTGACCACTGCACCGAGCTGCCCCGAGCCGCCATTCGCGGGAAGCGAAGAAAATAAGGAGTTGTGACCCCCCAACGAGCGCCATGCGGGTGCCTTGGGCCGGCAGTTGACGGGCAGAAGGGGGTGGGGGCTTTGGGGGCTTGGGCGATCCGTCTGCAGGGCGTGATGGGGCAGGCGGACGTGAACTTCTTCGTCGAGTCTCTTCCCCTCTCAGTGGTGATCGCTGGCGGGGACGTCATGACAGGCACACGCACCCCGGTGACGCTGGATGCAGAGACGCTGTCATCAGATCCCGATGGCGCCCCAGGGGAGATGAGCTTTGTGTGGCGCTGCCGGCGCGAGGCCAGCACAGAGAGATGCCAGAACCAGGACGGCAGCTTCTTTCCCAACGAGCAAGCCGCCGGCGTCCTCGAGGTGGCGCTGATGGGGGGCGACGGCGGCGACCCGCTGAACTACACCTTCACGATGGTCGCCTCGAAGGGCGACCGGCAGACCGTGGTGACGACGCGCCTCTCCATCCTGCAGGGCGGCCCTCCCGTGCCCTCCATCACGCCGCTGACGTGCCCCACGGCACCCTGCAAGGCAAACCCCGTCGAGAAGCTCACCTTGGCCGCCTCTGTGCAGTCTGACGACCCTGGTGAGGCGGCCCGCGCCATCCTCCCCCACCTCCCTTTGCTTCCGCGCTCGTCATTCGCTTCACAGTGAAGGTGGGTGGGGCTTTTTGCGCAGGGCACCTTGTGACCGAGTGGTCAGTGGAGGTTCTCGACCGCCCGACGGGCGAGAGCTTACCCGAACAAGTGCTGGCACAGATATTCGGCCCGGTGAATGTGGACATGGAGCTGGACTCGGTGACATGCCTGACCCTTAAGTCAAACCGCGACCTGGTGGTGCGACCGGGGGTGCTCGTTGTCGGCGGCACGTACATCTTCACGATGACCGCCAAGGACCGCATCGGGCCGTCCACTGCCACAATCACCGTCCAAGCCAACGAGCCTCCGATACTCGGTTACCTTGAGGTCCAGCCGAACGATGGCTTTGAGCTTGATAGCTTCCGAGTCACCGCGATCGGCTGGTGGGAAAGGGACCTGCCTCTGAAATACCAGGTAGCTCCCGCAGGGGTGCGTTGGGCGTCGCCACTTGTCCACTCCCTGGGGGCTCCCCTCCATCAACGTGGGGTGTGTTCGTGCAGCAAGGCGTGCCGAGGGGGGGCTATTGATCGCACCTTAACCGTGTGCACTGTGGGGGATGAGGGTTGGTGCAGGTGCTGTACTGTGTGGTGACGGTGCACGGGGCGTGCAACAGCACGGATGCGTTCGGGCCTCTTATCCCGGACTTCAGCACTCTGGAGGCGTTTGACACGGTCATCCCGGAGCCGGGGTGGCCGGAGAATGACTTCCTGATCACGGTGCGGATCCTGGCGCAGGACAACCTGGAGGCCCGCTCACTGCACGACGTCAACGTCACCGTGCGGGAGCGCCCGAGCCTGGACCTCGACGCCGAGCTGGCGCGTGCAGAGACGTGCAGTGACAACGGCGACGTCGCGTGTGCCCTCGCCATCACGCGCGGCATCGGCGCGGCGTGCGCGGCAGAGGCTGCCGCGCAGGCTGCCGCGCTGGAGGCGCCGCTGGAGCCCTGCGGCGAGGGAACGAATGCCACGGCATGTGACGGGGGCGCCCGCGTGAACAGCTCCACGGAGCCTTCGCCGCCATCGCCACCTCCGCCGCCGTCTCCAGCCGCCTTTCGACGGATGCGCCGGCTGCTCTCGACGGATGGAAGTGCGTCCGCGGCGTGCGGGCCAGAGCTGAGTGCGCGCATGCTGCAGCTGGTCGGCTCTGCGCAGGGCTCGCTGCACGCCAGCGCAGACTCCAACGCGGCGGTGGCGGCGAACACCAGGAGCGTCGTGGCGACCCCGAGCCAGCTCTCCGCGGAGTCGCAAGAGCAAAGCATGCAGCTCTTCGACACGTTTGCCACCGGGGGCACCCCCGTCACCTCGCTGACCAAGAATTCCGTCGCCGCCGGCCTCAGCAGCCTGATTGCGGCCGCAGCAATCAGCGGAAACGCCTCCTCGCAGCCACTGTCCCTGCGCAAGGTGTGACCCGCCTTGCGCGTTGGATGCGCCTACTGCCAGCTGGGCATCTTCTAGCCCAGGCCTTGTGGACCGCGGATTGCGACCTCGGACGGCGCATCTTCTCCAGCCGCCTGTGTCTGCCCAAGATCATACCACGCCGCTGATGCGGCATTGCCAGGGCCTACCAGCACAGGGCTTCGGGGATAGCACCGCACAGGCATTGGCGACCGCCTGCGCCTCAGACTCGACTGCATTGAAGCAGGCGGTGGAGTCGGGCATAACAGGCGATGGCTTGGCGGGTGTCGCAGGTGCTGGCAAACGGGACGGCGGTCGGGGGGGGGCCCTCGGCCCAGGAGCAGCTGGCGAGCCGTACCGCGGACGTGGTGCGGGTGATGGGCGGTCTCGGCTCGAGCCTCCTCCAGGCCACAGTGCCCGATGAGGAGGCCGTGACGACGTCTGCGGACAGGTTGGAGATGAAGGTGCAGCGAACGCGTGGTGACCTGGAGGGCGCAAGCCTGTATGGCGGCTTCATCCCCCTCGGAGAGAGCGGGGGGGTCATGTTCCCGCCGTCCATCTCCCGGGCCCTCGCCTGCAGTGCGCCTCCCCCGCCGCTTTGGTCTCAACGTCGGCTGCTGAACGCTTCCAATGGAACCAACGGCACCCTCGAGGAGCTTCCGCTGGAGGAGCAGGTCGTTGACATGCAGCTCCTCGGCACCACGACGAACAGCCACGTGGCGGCGAATGCCAGCGCATCCCCGGAGGCCAGCGGCGTGACCAAGGTGGCGCTGAGCGGCTGCGGCGGGGGCGAGCTGGCGGTGTCGGATCTCGACGAGGCGATTGAGGTGGTGTTGTCGCTCGGGGAGGCGTACGCGGGGGGGCCGACCCTCGAGGAGTTCTGGGAGCGCTCCGACGAGCCCTGGGTCGGCCGCCTCGAGTGCCGGTTCTGGAGCCAGTCCGCGCAGGTGAGGGCCTTACCCACCACTGGCCGACAGCTGTGAGTGTCCTGGCCAATGCGCCTCGAAGCGAAGCACGGATCAGCTGCAGCTTCAGCAGATCTGGCTGCATCCACTTCTGTGCTTGAACCGTCGGCTTCAAGGCTGAGAGCACGGGAGGCGCCGTCCCAGGACATCCCTCGCGCGACCAATAGGATCCCTGCCAGAACAGCAATAGCAATCTTCCCGGCAATATTGATAACTTAGATAACAGCAGTAACACTTTATATACATTTATAATACATCACGGCTCCCATGCAAGCTTAGCTTAGTTTCAGCTGTTTCGTAACTATGTGCTCATTTTCTGTGCTCCCTTTCGAGCTCACCTTGCTTTCCACACCAAAGTTCACTTTGTGCAAACGTTGCCAAGTCATCAGGCGTGGAAAACAGCTTTGCTACACTCAAAACATCTAGAGAAATATGGCAACACCTCACACCTACGTGCTTAGGGATGGAGGAGAGTGTTAGGGAAGAATCGAACTGTAGAACTTTGTTTCCAAGAGCGCCTGAAACTCGGGTTGGCACTGGAGCGGCGTAGGCGTACCTCGGCGACGGATGCACGGCTCTTCCGAATCCGGCGCCGGCGGGCTCCCTCCTGGGCTGGCGCACGAAGCTGGTGTCCGAGCTCGAGCAGCTGGCGTTCGCATGGGAGGTGGGTGCCAAGGAGCTCGTCGCTGGTTGTGAGGAGCGCTTCGATGCGGTGCTGCCCGCCTGGAATGGCACAGACGCAGGCTTCCGCAAGTACCTCCACCTGGATGACGACAACGTCACGTGGCGCGACGACGGTGGATGCCGGCTGCTGGACAACACCACCGGATGTACATGGGTGTGGACGAAGCAGATCTTCGAGGGCCCCGGATGCATCGTGGCGCCCGAGGTGGAGTGCCTCTGCACGCATCTGACAGACTTCATGGCGACGCAGAATGTGGAGGTGCGGGGGAGGCACAAACCCTTCATCACCCTCCTAACCGCCACCCAGTGTCCGTTTCAATCTACGTAGAATCAATGGGCGGCGCCCGTGTGCACATACCAATGTTGGAGGTAACGCCAGTGGCCTGCTCCATCATCTCGCCTGCGGGCCGCACGTCACCCATGGCGGCACCAGCACATCCGCCTGCGTGGCCCAGGGCAGCTTACCCCCCCTTCTACCCCCCTTGTGAAGTTCAATGCGTGCGGGGGCTGGTGAGATGTGGGCAGGTGGGGGAGGTGGGCCCACCAAAATTGGCGGGTCCATCCCCTGCGCAGATGAGTCTAAGCGCGGACGACATCCTGAACTCTGTGGTACTGCTGTCCATTGTGGGCGGCTTAATGGGTATGGGGATGTACCTCGCCATCTCAGCTTTCAATCGGGTGAGAGCTCCGCGCCCATCACTCCGATTGGCCAGAGCCATTCCGTGCAGCAGTCTGTGGTTGCCGTTGCCCAGCTGGCTGTGTGTCGCGTTGGCCGGTCAGCGGTGTGATGGGCAGTTTATTGCCGACGGGGGTGATGGAAACCGGGTTCTGCGGGGCTTGTTGGACGCCCGCATGGGGGAGGTGGCGGCTAGAGGCGCCTGCTCCGCGAGAGGCTTCCAGCGCACTGCCGGGAGTGAAACACCTGCACATCTCATCACTACCTGACCCTCTGCCGCCCCGGTACTGGGTGTCCCGTTTGTCAGGATCTCGCTCAGAGGGAGAAGATCCTCATCGCGCTGGTGTCTCGCCATGGCAGCGGCGTGCACGGGTTCAAATATCTAGAGGAGGTGGTGTGGTCGTGGAGTGTGCTGGAGGAGGACAAGCTGCCGGGGACGGAGCGGCAGAGCAAGAAGAGCACGCTGGTGGCCAGGAACGTGAAATCCGAGCGCATGACTCTGCAGATGAAGAAGATGGAGGCGCAGATTGTCGCCGACATCGTGGCGGGCGACAAGAACAAAGGAGGCATCCAAATGAAGATGCTTACGAAGGAGCAGCAGGTCAAGGTGATGATGAAGGCGGAGGTGTGTCTCTGCACCGGCTCCTGGCCCGGCTACTCGGACTGCCACACGCATGCTGGAGGCATGGAAGATTCGATTCCTGGGGCTTATCCCACCTTGCATGTTGCCGGCACCCGGCCAACACAAGTACAGTGGCAAGCGGGCATATCTCGTTGGTCAACACCCCACCCACACAGGTGCAGAGGCGAGCTGCCGTTGTGCGCACGGCCCACACCTGTGCAGGGGCAATCTGCCGTGTTACGCGCTGCCCCTCCCATCCCTCACGCGTCAATTTGCATTTATGGTGCCACTGCTTTCATGACACGCCACCCCTGCCGGAGATGACGCGCCAGTGGGTGAGCCGGGCTTCCGATGATCTGCCTTCCGTCGCTCGGGATGACTCCGACTCCCCGAGAGCACTCTGCCAGTGGTGGAAAATGTGTGCATGATCCATGCTCCTACACGTGGCATGGTCTGACGGATCTCCTTTCTTGTCACCAGGAAAGGGAATTGAGCTTTTCCCTCCCGTCCACCCGTCCTGTGTGGCCGGCCGCAGGCGCTGAAGATCCACCGCGCCCTCGCCATCTCCCCCGACCTGCAGCTGTTGTACAACGGGCGCCAAATGGGAGACGGCGAGATGGTGGAGCAGGCCCTGCTGGCGATCACCACGCGCGCCTATCGCCTATGGCGCAAGCGCTTTTTCCAAAAGAGGACGCGGCCTCCGACTACTTTCGAGGGCCTGCAACCCCAGCTGCCCCCCCCGGCGACTGCAACTGACGCGGCAAAGAGAATGTCAGAAGATGAAGTTAGGAGCCCGCCGTACCTGGTTGATGGCGTTCCCCAGCTGCCAGTGAGAGTTACCAGCAGCTCTGAGGAGTCCCACCCAAGCATGAGCAGACTTTACGAACACTATGAACTCGGGCAGACCCCTGATTCGCTGTCAGCTGAGGCGATGGGCCAAGAGTCCCACCCAAGCATGAGCGGACTTTACAAACTCTACGAACTCGGGCAGAACCCTGATTCGCTGTCAGCTGAGGCGATGGGCCAAGCGATGTTGTCAGCGGAAGCGGCGGCAGAGGCAGCGAAGGGAAAGCGGACGCCGTCGGCATCCCCACGGAACTCATTCCACTCAAGGCGGAACTCGAAGCTTGACCACGGCGACGGTCCGAAGCCCAAAAATCCGAATTCAGGATCCAACCCAGCGACCCCGCGCGGCAATAAGCGCAGCGCGGTGGCTCGAGTGCCGCTTGCTGCCGCGGCGCCTAGGGAAGTGCAGGCCGCAGCGGAGAGCGCGGCATCGGCCGCACAGCCTCAGATGGGCGGAGGCAGCAGCGAGATGGAGGGCGGAGGGCACCAGGGGATGGAGAGCCAGAGGGGCGGCGGTGGGGAGGCAGAGGGGCCGGTGTGTGAGGGTGTGGCACAGGAGCCTCAAAAGGAAGGTCTGCAGGCGCTCCACGCAAAGATGATGGGGGGGCGTGGGGAGCGCAGACTCGGGCCGGCGGAAACCAGCTCTCCAGAGTTCAGGGCATCCTCCGCCCGGCTCGTGGCGGATTACGAGGAGAAACGGTCACTGGCAACGCCCCCGCCCGAGCTGCCGCCGTTGCAACGGGTCGCAAGGTTGAGCGGGCAGCAAGGATGCCGAACGCACCTGCTGAGGGAGCGCATCCTCTCGGAGCAGGGGTCGCGCACAGGCATGCACGCGGGGTTCGAGCAGGAGGGCGGGGAAGGGCCAGAGCCTGTATGCGAGGCGCAGGTGAGGCGGAAGCAGGCCCTCAAGTCACGGAGCATTCGCGAGCATCACACGCAGAGGCGCGGCGCAGCCCGCCGGTCCGTGCAGGGCCTGAGGGGCGGCGCCCCGGAGGAGAACTGGCCGTCAGCGGCGAGTCAGAGCCTGCAGGCGCAGGAGGCGCTGCCGGATGCGCCCTGGCGCAAGGATGCACAAGCCGAGGGGGACAGCGGGCAGGTGGAGCTTGTGTTTGATGGCGGCCGGAAGGCGGAAACCGCGGCCATCGATTGGGACATGACGCGGCTGGAGATGGCGCTGGCGCAGCAGGCGCGCGGCGTGGCGCAGACGCCACCCTTGCTGCTGGACGCTGAGGCGCCCTCCATTGAGTGGTCGTTGGAAGGCGAAGGCGACGAGGAGGGTGACGAGGAGAGTGACGAGGAGGGTGCTGCTGCAGAGAGGCGACATTTATGGGATGCTCCTCTGCCCTCAGCGGGTATGGATCAGCCCGACAGCGCGGCTGCGGCCGGCAAGGCGGTGGCAGGTGCGGACATGGAGGGCAGCCCCACAAGGACGGGCGATGACGCGCCGGAGTCTGCAGCAGAGGGAGCAAAGGAGCCAGAGCCGTCGATGGAAGAGAGCCACGGAGGAGTCTGCGGCAAAGGAGCCAAGGAGATGGAACAGAGCCATCTCCTGCGGATGGACTGCTTCGCTCCGGACCTTGGGCTGCTGCAGCTTGAGGTGGATGAGCGTGCTCCGATGAGGGCGCTCCCCACCCCCACCCTGGGGCACGATTTAGGGTTTCTCTCGGAGGACGAGTGCTACGCAGAGGTGCTGCCAGAGGATGAGGAAGCGGAGGAGGGCACCGTCGGTGGCGGGCAAGCGGATGGCTCCGTGGCGGGCGCCCCGGCGGATGCCAGCCAGAAGCGAGACGCGCCGAAGAGCTTATCGATAAACGGGCTCGCGCTGCTAGGGCAGTCCTGGCAGAAGCGGCAGAAGCGGCAGAAGGCGAAGGAGGGGCAGGTACACCCCGGTGGAAGTGCGGATGGGATGCCAGGGAGCCGCGCGAGCTCGGAGAGTGGGGACGCGAAGAGCGGTGAGATTGAGGAGGACGCGGCGACTGGGAAGGAGCCGGTGATCAAGAGTGTGGCGCGGGTCAAACTGCGAAAGCGCGCGCTGATGCAGGAGGTGAAGAAGATGTCTCAGCTGAGAGAGTGGCAGAAGCGCCTCGGGTTTGGGTGGGTCCTGGCCCCGGTGATGGCCAAGTATGAGGCGCAGAGCCGGAAGTACATGCAGCGCGTGAAGAAGGGCGAGGAGGACCATCGCCTGCTGCGCAACTTCGACGAGGCACACCACTGCGAGGATGACCTGCGCCCTGAAGACGTGCTTACAGTCGTGGACCGCCCGGCCATGAAGGCTAAGGTCTGGCTCCGCCTCGTGTACCCCACCCCTTCCATCCGCGCCGGTTGCAGGTAGCGCGGCGAGGTTTTCCCAGGGCTGTCATGGCTGATGACAGCTGATGGGAAATTGAAAAGTGAAAAAGTTGAAAGGAGGAGCCCCGCCCCTGACTCTGAGTGCAGCCCACAGGCAGAACCGGCTTTGCTGAGCCCCTCCAGTGACGCTTCACTGCAGCTTTGTACGGAGCTCTAGGCGAAAAGCCTGCGAGCAGCTGTGCGGGCTGGTGGAGCCAGCTCTGAGCAAAGACGCGGTGCCCTCGAATGTGTCATCATGCACCGATGGTGAGGTGGCCTCGATTGTGTCGTCATGCGCCGATGACGAGGTGGCTTCGAATATGTCATCATGCGCCGATGACGAGGTGGCCTCGAATGTGTCGTCATGCGCCGATGATGAGGTGGCTTCGAATGTGTCATCATGCGCTGATGACGAGGTGGCCTCGAATGTGTCGTCATGCGCCGATGACGAGGTGGCTTCGAATGTGTCGTCATGCGCCGATGACGAGGTGGCTTCGAATGTGTCATCATGCGCCGATGACGAGGTGGCTTGAATGTGGCATCATGCGCCGATGACGAGGTGGCCGAATGTGTCATCATGCGCCCGATGACGAGGTGGCTTGAATGTTGCATCATGCGCCGATGACGAGGTGGCTTCGATTATGTCATCATGCGCTGATGACGAGGTGGCTTCGAATGTGTCATCACGTGATGACAGCTGTAGCTCTAGCACCATGGCGATTGGGCACTGACCCGGCGGAACGTCTCCGTGATGGCTTAGCGGGGTTTGCTCCTTCCTGTTGCATATGGTGTGACTTAAGTGTGTCCGAAACTAGTGGGGAGTCCGTATTCATTAATGTTTCGGTCCGTGGCTTGGAGGGGGAGGGAGGGCTTGTAATCAGATGCGGCAGTTTGCGGTGAATTTAATGGTCTACACGCGCTTAGTCCGCATGTTCCACAAGTACCAGGACCTCCACGTCACCGAGCACATCTGCCACATCCTCGGCACCAGCAGCATTACCCTCCAACTTGATCTGCCCCTCTACGATCTCAGGCAAGCGTTGTTGACCAGGCCCGCCTTGCCCAGACCCGTTGATGCCCCAGCTCGCCCGTCCTGTTGGGAGCAGAAGGTTGGCGTGGGTAACTTGCAGTAAAACCCCACACCCAGTAAAACCCCACACCCAGTAAACCCCCACACCCAATCACCAATTCCGCCCGTGGATTTGCCAATGTTGTGCACCATTGGGGAAATGAACTTCAGAGATCTGGTGAACATTATAATCGTACAGCCTTGTCAGTGGTTATTCAAATCTGTAAGTGATATTCTCTTTCATATGATAAGCATATACTAGCCAACCCCACAACCCCTCGGTTCCACTGGGGGGGCTCTGCCTCCCCAAGGGCCCTCCCGGTGACCGAGGGAAAAATAAAGGAAAAACGATGTGAGCGATGACATGTATGACAAGCGACAGGTATGATCGATGATAGGTATGATGTGTGACTGGTATGAGATGCGAGAGGTATGACACATAACACATGTGACCAATGGCGTGTATGATACATAATGGGGCTGACATATGATGGCTTTGCCCGATGACGGGCATAACCGATCACTGGTGAATGGAAGAATCGGATTATCGTAGCTGAAGAAAGCTCTCCGACAATCTGGGAAAAGGCCCGTGCCTGGCATTCAACCAGGCCTGGCATTCAACAGCCCAGAGCGCCTCGCCCTCGAGGCTTGGTTGTGCTCCGGTGATGGTCCCTCCACCTTCGAGCGTCTCCACGATGCGGTGGTCCAGGGCAGGGAAAGCCTCACCGCAGATCATCCCCCGCAAGATCCACGTGGCTCAGCGATTCTGCACGTTGCATGCAGTCCACGTCATTATGGGGTCACCGAGAAAGAGGGATGTCCTCCTGCAGGCTGCTGGTGGATGGCGTGCCCCCCCCTGGTCGACGCACCGCTAAAAGCCAAAAACACCTCAACCTGATGCAAGCGCTGACACCTGCAGCCGAGGCGGACACGGGGTTCCAGCGCATAGATTTGGTCCGAGGAACGGTCTTCAAAAGTGAAAGACACCTCTTCCTGAAGGCCGCGGAGGGGTCTCAGTCTCAGTCTGAGCCCAAGGCAGCGGAGGAGCACCGTGACGAACACGCAGCGCCTGGGGCCGAGCCTGCCCCTGAGGCCGGACTCCCAGGCGCAGGCGAGGGGGGCCAGGGTGCGGATGCTGCGGGGGAGGCCGCGGTGAGCAAGCAGCTCCCTCTGGAGCGGCTGGTGGGCACGGCGCTGGTGATGGGGTACCTGGACGTGGCAGGCATCGTGCAGAAGGAGCAGATGAAGGCTCAGGTGAGGCCAACAGGCCCCGGGATGTCCCGCTGCGCGCTGAGCCTCTATCTGTGAGCGATGCCGCAGGCGCGGCGGAGTCCTGTGCTGCTGTCTCGTGTGGCAGGCGCTATGTGACAGATGAGCGCAGGGGCCAGGCTGTACGGCCATGCATTGCGATGTCTGAGGTTGACCAATCGGGCGGGCCGCACGCAGTCGGAGGCGGCAGGCGCACTTCCATGGAAGTTTCCATTGCAGCACCAGGACTTTGAATGGTACATGGATATTTTCAAGGTTCAGTTAAGTTTGTCGGCTGCGCCCGGCTGGTTCAACCGCGCCACTCTCTGGCACCTGGTCTTCCTGCAGCAGGGGTGCGCCCCGCCTCGAGGCCTCTCCCGTGCTTTTGGTAACACTCCTCGAACCTTTGGCGAGCTCTGGGAGCATTATTCAAGCGCCAGCTGGCGCGGCAAGCGTGCCCACCCTCCCACCTGCACCTTCAAACATTGCGGGCGTGTTTTGGCTTCTCGCCTGCTGCGCCTTCAGCGGTTCTGCAGGTATAAACCAGGTGCGATGTGCAAGTCTCAAACGGCCACGTGAGGGACATGAGCGACGTCGCCAGCAGAGGAGGCTGCAATCTTCCTCGAAGGCGAACTGTAGCCAGCGTTGCGGTAGATCCGGCGGAAACACTTCTCAGTTGTGTTCAACTCGTGGCCTGCGCAACGCTTACAATGAGCAGTGCTGGTCAAGCCGAATAACGGATGGCGGGGTCATATCAGTTCGTAAGATCTTAGGGAGATGCGCGGCTGGCCAGGCTACACGGCACAGGCCTCGGCGCTTGGCTCCGCCCCGACTGGCGACTTCCGTTTGCGGTGTACTGAAGCAACTGAGTCAAGATGCACACATAAAAGCACTTTGCCTCCTGCGTGTCAGAGGTTGTAATGCGTGTCAGAGGTTCTTTTATGAATGTGCCCCATGGAATGTGCACTCTGCGGTGCCTTTTTTTTATGAATGTGCGCTCCGCGGTGCACCTTTTGGCAAAATTCAGTAAATGCGGGAATTCGGAATGGAACATCGCTTGAGCTGTATCGCACCATTGGCAAATCTGCAGGGATGAGCTCGCAGCGGCTAGGGTTTTGGCGCTTGATATCTGCTTGGTCCCTGACTTCCCTGGCGGCCACTGTCGGTCTCAGGGACGGCTCCTGGCGCATGACGGAGGGCTTGGCCACGGCGTTGGCGGCGGGCGACGCATCCAAGGACCTGCACATGGAGGCGAACGCGAGGCTGGAGACGAAAGAGATGCGCCACAGCCTCCCGCGCATGCTGCGGAAGGCGGTGCCCGACCCGGATGTATGCGAGACTGTATGGGCAACAGCCCTCGCGCTCCACCGCTACTGGGCGATGCCTTTCGGCTGGTGCTGCAACCCGAGGTGCGCAGCTCTGCTTGCCCCTCGGACCCCTCCAAGGACCCCTCCAAGGCAGTGGGCTGCATGTGTCACAGGAGGGGGCATGGGGCAGGGGCTCAGAGGTAGGGACCCCTCCCGAGATGAAGGCGCGCCTTCGCTTAAGCGGGTGGGAGGGCTGATGGGTGGAGACAGGGACTTGCCAAGCCGACGCGCCACGATGGATCAGCGGGCAGAGCGATTCCTGGAGCAGAAGTGCGCCACTTACGCCACGCTGGCAGAAATCCTGCCACGGGTGCACGAGGCCGCCGACGAGGCAATCCATCTCTGGATCGACAACAAGCTGGAGGGCATCCGTGGATTGCGGCGCAGGGTGCTGGGTGACAAGGAGGCCGCCCTGTCCGACCTGTCGGAGTCGGAGCGGCGTAGGCTCAAGATGGGCGAGTATCACACGAAGCTGGTGGTGGCTTTGAAGCAGCACCCTTGGATCAAGATCATGGCCCTCCCTTGCACCCAGCCGTTCACCCGGACCCAGCGGATCCTCGTGGAGGTGAACAAGCTGCTGGTGCTCCTCTTCATAAGTCTCCTCCTCGTGTTCAATAACGTTCAGACCTGCTGCATCGAGTTCAAACAGCACCTCGGCTGCGCCGCCGATACTACCTCCGAGTGCTGGGGCAAGGCCACCTGCGCTGAGCTTTACCAGGTACATCTGCCCTCCGCCGTCCACCCCCCGAGCCTGCTGCCGGCTTCCAGAGGCGCGCCGCCCCGTTCGCCGCGCCGGTGGCGCATCACCTTTGCCGCGCATCCTCGGAGGACGCGGCCGACCGAATTCCGAGCATAGCTCTCTCATTGGACTCCCTGGTAAAGCGCTGCCCCACGGCACCCCAGGCCCGGTGCCTGCTCCTTGTATCGCGTGCTGGGGGTTGTGCTTGCACCCTCGCATCTGCCTTCTGCTGGTCTCCGAAAGCGGAGGTGTGCGCTTCGCTCCGCACAGGCGCAGGCGGACCACACGCTGCCACCGGAGCTGTACGAAGAGTTCGGGGAAGACCACCCGGATAACTTTGTCTGCACGGCCTTTCCACAGCAGAACGACGGCAGCCAGCACATCGTCATGGACCAGGTGTGCTGCCCCTTCCCGCCTCGCCACCGCAGCCTTGCCCCTCTGCAGCGTCTACCTGTGCGCCTGCATGCGCACAGTCCCGCGCCCTGAAGCTGTTCGGGGGCGCGGGGGTCAGATCTGGTCTGCCATCATCGCTGTGGGAATCTCCCTCCCCATCAACCTGCTGCTGACGCTGCTCTTCGAGTTTGGTGGCAAGCCGCTGGTGCCGCGTCACTGGCGCAAATCCGCCAAGGCCAACCGCAAGCGTTTGGCCGCCGACTCCGGATCAGGCAACCGCTCCTGGGCAGACGTGCTGTACGTGGTCATCGTCTTTCTCATCGATCAGAGGTGCGGCTCATGAGGCCGCTGTAACCCCCTCGGGCCCACGACCCCTCCCCGACCCGTGAGGGCGCCCTCGCACTGGCGCAGCCTCTCGGGCTAAGGCTACTTCTGAACCCTGAGGCCACCTGGCACTTGGCAGCCCACATCCGATCCTCACAATACCAGGCTTTCGTTCGGCGCCGTTGGTATCCCAGTCGTGGGCGGTGCGTGAGTGGGGTTGGCGTGCGGTGCAGGGCTCTGCTCTTTGCGTATGCGCGTATTGCATTCCAGTACGCGTCGACGCTGGTGCTGTACGCCTTGGAGCACCTGCAGGGCGTGCAGAGGCTGCTGCAGAGGCACTACCTGCGCACCCGCAAAGCTCTGTGGTTCCTGCGGGAGGTCACCGTCCGCGGCAAAGATGTAGCCACCGCACTCGACGGCCTGGAGGTGTTAGAACAGCAGGAGCAGGAGCGGCAAGCCGCGGTACACCTTCCCACCGCCCCTCCTTGTGCGTTAGGCAGCAGGCGTGCTGAGTGTGGCAGGCGCCGGACGTCCGGAAATATTGCATGCACTTGCGCCGTGAGTAAATTGCCACTGGTCGTGAAGACAGAGCGGCACCATCCTTACGCTACGGCCTCGTTCTCTGCCGTCTGCAATTTTTTTGGAGGGCTCGAAGCGGAGGACCAAGCCGACGAAGTGTGGTTTCGAAGAAGGGCAAGCTTGCATGCTCGTATGTGAAGATGTGATGATGGAATGAAGATGGGGATTCTCTCTCGTCGAATGAAGCTGGGCTCGATAGTTTGAGTTCCACATGCTCACCGTTCACATATCTGTCACCCGATGCGCCCCTATGAGTGGTGGGGTGGGCATGGCGAGGGCGCAGGAGCAAAAAGCCAAGCTGCTGTTCAAACTGGCCCGGAACGAAATGAAGAGCGTTTTCGTGCAGATCGGGTATTTCTCCATGGCGGGCGTGTGGGCAGTGAGCCTCTTCATGCAGCTCGTGTTTGTGGTGCAGATCCGCGAGATGAAGGGCGAAGAGGCGGAGAACGAAATCCTTCTCGCGTGGCTGATCACCGCCGTCATGGAGAATCTCGTCTTGCACCTCGGCAAGGCCATCCTGCTGCGGCTCTCCATCACCATCGCGGTGGAAGAGGTGCGGAAGCCGGGCCTTGCGGTTGCACAGTTGTAGGAAGCGGGAAAAGGAGCTGAAAGTGGAATATATCAAAGGTGGCACTCTGCAGCGTTTGCAGGACTTGAGGAGGAGGGCAGAGCCAGGAGCCACTGACACGCCGGTGTGCTGGCGCTGTGAGAATGCAGATGCACAATCGTAGCGACAAGGAAGGCGCAGTCATGGCATGGTACGAGGGCTACATCGTTCGATTCCTCCGTCCGACTTATCAACAAGGTGATGAGGAGGACATGGGAGGAGGGATGGGGGCTTCTGGCAATGCCTTGCTTACTGCGTTGTAGGGGCATGCCTCCATTTATGTGCATGCAACAATAGTGTTCCTTAGTTTGCGCCAATGGAATTGGCTTCATCTCCAAAGTTGAGTACGCGCAAAAAAAGAAATAAGGGAAAATAAAACAAACAAACCCCGGCGCCCCTTTGAGATGCGGGGTGTTGGTTCCCTTGGGCTTTTGCTCCAAAAGCAAAGCTCTAGTTCATCTGCATCATCAATGCGGCCAGATTCGAATCCGAATCCCCATGGCACGCAGAGCAAGAAAAGAAATAGGATACGTGCTCAATTCTGAGGATGCAGTGTTGAAGAAAAAAATGACTGGAGCGGTTGCCTACCGCTGCCCCTGAATGCTTCAAAAAGCTCTGTATTTATTTGTGTTGTCAGGGAGGGGGGAAACGAACTATCTCATCCACTAGAGAGTGCCCTGGACACACCAATCATACATGTCTATGTTGTTATTTTGGGTAGCATGATGCCAATTGCATATTCACACTCTGAGTATCAAATTGTTGAAGGGCAATAGCTGTCCTATCATTATGAATTCAGTGTCGTTTGTGTTTCCTTTTGCGCTAGGCGATGTATCGTACGTTTAGGCCTGGTAATTGTTGCGGATCACTTTTGAGAGAATTCTTGAATTTGGTCAATGCATGCTTTCAATATGCTTAATTTCATCTGAGAGCGACGTTCAGAGCTTCTGCAACCGTGAATAGCTATGTATTTATAGCGATTAAAATCTACACCAGTACCTGGTATAGAAATGCACGGTCGTATGTCCTCTGGTGTGGGATGTGTTGGATAACGGAATATCCTTGGACAGGATGTCACCGAACAGGAGAATCACAGCTGGCTTGTCGACTTAATTCTGAATGTATTCATACGAATGGAGTTGTTATATCGAATGGAAACCTAAAACATAAATTCAAGGCACATATCTGAATAGATATATTGATGTACATATGGTGAGTGGCAGTGTGTACCTGCACCCCGAGTCAGTACATATCTAGGGGTCTGGTCTGGGTCTGGTCGGGAGCGGCCGGGGATAATGGTGCACGTCATAGAAATTGCTAAATACGTGGTGAAACCTAGCTTCATCAGGGAAGTACTGTGCAATTTCGAACCCATCATTTTCTAATGTATAGTAGGTAGTACCCCGCAAGGACATCACCTGGTGCCAATAATAGCTCAAATCGAAAACACGAACTGGCAAAAAGGTACACGCCAATTCAACTTAAACTCCCAAAACGACTCCTGGCTGGCGGAACGGATTGAAGAAGTCGCGCGTTGCATTGGAAGAAACCACATCTGCTGCAGGTAGATGTTCACAGCAGGACAGCAGGTAGGCCAAGGCCAGGTATCAGTCGGACTAATATACCGATATTCTGATATATCAGAATATTGATATCAATCGATCCATTTTTTTAAGATATCAGAAAATCAGTATCGATTGATTAAAATTGGGATTGATCGGAATCAATTACAAAATCGATCGATCGATTTTGCGGATTGTCGATATCGATCGATAGCTATCGAAAGAACATATCAAAATTCAAATATCAGAATAAGACGTACTGGGGGCTTGTCTGCATACGTGCATAATGCATTATTTATCATACATCGATTCGGAAGTGGCACCTGCGACGCTTGTGATTGGATAAAATGATATCGCACCAATGAGCAATGGCGTTATAATCGTATACGAATCCTACATTCTTGGAGAACAAAGGCAGCGGATCGAAAACGTGAAGATCAACCTTGTATTTGAATTCCAACATTCTAGATATTGCATTCAGGTTTACACAAACCATTGGCAACACGAGAGTTGCTGGTGCAAATCGCCGCAAGGGAAATGGCGTCCAATCTATAGATGTGCATCTGTATGATACTGTGTGAGTGTATTTGTGCAATTAAATTCTTCTAATTGTGTACTTTCCATATGTTCTTGGTGCATAACTGCATATGTTATTTTTTAATTATCAATCGATATGTTCACTGGCTTATCAGAGTCAATTGATCTTGTGCCTGCAATTTATTAATGTCAGAATCAGTTGATCGGTATTTATTGATTGATTTTATGCAAAATCAAGATCAATTGATGCCAACTAGTAAATATTACTATTTTCTTATGAGATCATTCGTTGCTATTTCAATTGTCAGTCTGCGACATACGCAGATGTAATTGGGCCCCAAAACATAGTAAGCTTCATATGGAATAGGTGGATGATAATCACGATTAGGAACATATCCCCCCTTTCTGTGGCGCCTTACTGCGAGCGTCCAAAAGTTCGCCTTCCTTGATTATTTCTTCCAACCGTGTAGCATATCCTTCCTCGAATTCCAGCAGATCCCCTTGCATGATGTTCAATTCCTTCTTCACTTTCGCTAGGAGCTGCCCCCACCACATATGCACCCATACGTGCTTTCCCAGCAGGCAAATTCTAACTTACTAAGTATTTCTTTGAAACAACATTGCAAAGCGATGATATCTTCTATCTTATCCTCATAACATAACATTGTGCCCTGCTTGGTCTTATTCATCACACGGCAGCACCTTAGCCGCGCCCGATGCGTAACATAGTTTGACATCGATGGTGATGGTATCTGGGGTTCGAGCCCTGGTTGCGGCGTAGGGATGCTTGCATGTGGAGAAGCAGGGGAGAGGTGGCACCGTGGAATATGCATCGCGCGCGCATGCTTTGCAGTTTGTCCTGCTGTGCCATTGCCAGGCTCTTGAGGTTTGCAAGATCTTGGCTGTGCGATAAAACCCCCGCCCAAAACAGCTGAAGAGTGACGCTGAAACGCAGCCTGACGCATCTTCCTTTGTAAGCAATCTGTAGGGAAATGGCGAGGGAGCTGGTCAGAGTGGAAGATGGGGAGCTGATGAAAGTGGGAAACAGAGAGCTGATGACGGTGGAAAATGGGGAGCTGATGACAATGGAAAACAGGGAGCTGATGAG
>LGRX02014175.1:0-13372 GCA_001247695.2 Cymbomonas tetramitiformis | reverse complement strand
CCACATTCAACGTGGCGACCACCCTCCATCGCTCAGCATACCGCTCAGCACCACATTCCAGACTGAGGATTGGCCCTTATCCAACTGAGGGATGCGCAGAGTCCGTGTCCGTGGAATGAAAACGAGCGGATCGCTGCGAGCGTTCCCCTTCGATGCTCCTCCTTGAGCTCGCATTGCGCGGTGCCTACCTCCTCCTTGGAACGATGCAGGGCTGAAGTATGCGCCTGCCGCACGGCGGCAAGGAAGAGATTGGACACAGCAAATGCATATCAAAGCTGGAGTGCAACGAGAGGAGTCCCTCAACGGTAAAAGAGGTCTACCGCCGTCCAGCGCGCATGTGTGCCCCAAGTGCTCTCCACATCCGATAACGTGCCCTCATATGCGCAACAGACAAAGATGAGTTCAGCCAGGTGACGCGTCGTGTGTGCCCCCAAGTGCTCTCCACATCCGATGACGTGCCCTCATATGCGCGACAGACAAAGATGAGTTCAGCCAGGTGGCGCGTCGTGTGTGCCCCAAGTGCTCTCCACATTCGATGACGTGCCGTCATATGCGCAACAAACAAAGATGAGTTCAGCCAGGTGGCGCGCGTCATGTTTGCCCCAAGTGCTCTCCCACATCCCCATGACGTGCCCTCATATGCGCAACAGACAAAGATGAGTTCAGCCAGGTGGTGCGTCGTGTGCCCCAAGTGCTCTCCACATCCGATGACGTGCCCTCATATGCACAGACAGAGCGAGTTCCAGCCAGGTGGTAAAGGCCATGTTTGCCCCAAGTGCTCTGCTTCACTGACGTGCCCTCATGCGCAACAGACAAAGATGCATTCAGCCAGGTGGCGCGCCGTGTGCTCCTGGGCGTGCTCTCCACATCCGATGACGTGCCCTCATATGCGCAACAGACAAAGATGAATTCAGCCAGGTGGCGCGTCGTGTGTGCCGGAAGTGGAGGAGAAGGCTTTGCCACGTCACCATATGGTCACCAAATGGTGGCACTGTGGGGGTGCGCGGTCCCTACCTGCGGGTGCCATTCTTGGTGACGAAGTCCTCGATCCTGAGCGGTATGTACGCTCTCTTGGGGAGGACTCGCGCAGCGCACCTTGCTACCTGAGAAATATCCAGCGCCGAGGATTCTCACTAGTTTGTTATTTTCCTTGGCCGAGAACAGGCGATTTGATTGCAGCGAAGAGCGTGCACCGTCATGTAAACATGCAAAATCGCACGCTTGTGGGGAAAGCCATAGTATGCGCTGTCCTGTAACTCTGTGGGCTCGTGCATATCCAGTGTCGGCAACCTTTGTCATACTTGTGCATGTCCAGTGCCGGCAACCGTTGTCATACTTGTGCATGTCCAGTGCCGGTAACCTTGGTCAGCATCACTTGAGATGTCCAGTGCCGGTAACCTTGGTCATGTTTCTATATGTCCAGTGCCTGCAACCTTTGTCATACTTGTGCATGTCCAGTGCCGGGTAACCTTGGTCATACTTGTGTATGTCCAGTGCCGCAACCTGGTCATACTTGTATGTCCATGTGCCGGGCAACCTTGGTCATACTTGTGCATGTCCAGTGCCGGCAACCTTGGTCATCTCTGCATGTCTCAGTGCCGGCAACCTGTCATACTGCAGATGTCCAGTGCCGGGAACCTGGTCATACTTGTGCATGTCCAGTGCCGGCAACCTTTGTCATACTTGTGCATGTCCAGTGCCGGCAACCTTGGTCATACTTGCATGTCCAGTGCCGGCAACCTTTGTCATACTTGTGCATGTCCAGTGCCGGCAACCTTGGTCATACTTGTGCATGTCCAGTGCCGGTAGTCTTTGTCATACTTGTGCATGTCCAATGACTTATGGCCTCCGCCGACGTATGGCTTCATGCACAGACCTACGGGCCAGCGCAGTGTCGGGAATAGTCCTCGCCCCAAGGTCACTGCGGGGCTGGATTGCCTTCCTCGTTCGCAGATGGACAGGCCCGCACCCACAGCCTACCCACCTTCGTGTTCAGTTTTGACCAGAATCGCATCTTGGTGTCAAAGTCGACGTGCTCCAGCTCTTCTGCTGAGGACCGCCACGCGCGCGAACCTCTCAGGAGGAAGCCGCAGCAGCGCGTAGAGCAGAGGTGGCCATTAAGGCCTCCTTCACGAGCCTGGGCTCCAGCGGGGCTGAACAGACACGTGGATGCAGGCGCACCGCTCAGTGCCCCGGACTCAGCGACCTCGTACAGGTTCCGCAGATCGTCTCGCATGTCACCGAGCACCATGTCGTGGCCATCCCTCACCAGGTGAAGCACTGTCACCTGCGCGCTTCACCCACATCCATTCCTCGACCTCCGCTCGCTACCCTGTGAATGATGCAGCGAGCTATTCGCAGGTGCTTTAGGGGTTCATGCCTCCTCCACTCACGCAAAACAGCCTGCAAGCTATGTGATGCAAGTTTGTAAGCCTGCTCTGGAAACCACGTGGTGAGTAACGAGGGGTAAAGCCTGGACTCTGTTAGGCCCCCCCTTGGCTCCGTTGAAGGGGCCCCACGCTGGGCTTGCTCTGGAAGGCAAGGGAAGGGCAAGGAGGGGGGAAAGGGTGTTCTCGGCTGATCCCCTCCCACGCCAAGACGGCTCTCTCGGGCAGATGGACGGCTATAATGGGAAAGGTTGGATCTGGGCGAGGGGGCACACGCTTAGCTTGCTCTCGGCTTGCAGCTGGGCCAACACTGGGAGGAGGGCCAAGTTGAGATTGGACTTCCAGCCGAGCGCGATCGGGCACTCGGAGAGAGCCTTCTTGTACGAGCAGTCCTTCAGGCGGAGCACGCAATGCCCTAAGCTCGCTGCGAAAGTCCCTCCAGTCCCCGCGCTGAGGTGGACCTCCTTCCAAACACGATTGTGACGCGAGTCTCGTGTTGGTCGTCCGTCACCTTTCCTCTGGAAAGACGATCGGGAGCACAGTCTACGGGAGGCCACACACTGCCGAAGTAGCAACGCAGCTTCACGCCAGACCGAGGGGTTCTGTGTGCTCTAGACCCTAATCGTGCTCTAGACCCCCCCCTTAATAGCAAGGGACCCTTGAACTATGGGTGCATGGTATGCGGCGGACGAGGATCCCGGTGCGCACTCTTCAACTGCGAATCACGACGATATTTCAAGGGTTAAAGTAAGGCAGCTCGACGCCAGCGTATGCAGACTGAGCCTTCTCGATGCGGTAGTTGCTTTGTTGGTCTGGCATGATTGGGCGCACCCTTGACTTCCCTCAAGACTGTCTCGTACAACACGTTGCTGTATGGGTAACTCAGGGTAGAGGCCTTGTTGCAGACATCCTTGGTTCGATGAATCATTTTCTTCAAACAGTTGAGCGAGCTCTCGGTTTTTAACACCTGAAAGTCCATGCGTCGATTCTGGCATGCTGAATCGTGTTCTGATCGAAGACGGACGCACGCCCCACGAGGAAATCGGTATTTCGGTTGATTCGGGTCCCCGCCTGAACGAACGGCTCCACCACACCAAAGTTGAGAAAAACTTGAGCTCTCAAGCGCATCGCGGTGCCCTCAAGGAGTAAAACATGAAGAAGATGTGGGATCGAAGGACCACAGCGCTCAATGGTATGACGCATGCAATACGTGCCACTTCCATCAAGCATGATTCGTTGCGAAGCAGAGCATCCCGATCTCGGCAACAACCCAGCGTCTCTCTTTCTCTCTCTCATCGATAAAACTCAGAGTTATTTCAGCCTTGCGTGCGAAGCACTTGAGCCTGTTGCAATGCGCGCTGCACATCTTGGAATTTTCAGGGGGAGCGAAATTTTAGTTTTCACGTACCGTGTATGGCACATTCGCGAGAACCAGATATCATGAAAACTCCAAGTTTTTGAAGCAAAAGTGTCAGGGCTGCTGCTCCGGTGCCATGCTGCGCAGCCACGACTACAACCTTATTGGCGACCTCTTGACAACCACTGTTGCGCAACATGCTACGGCTCTGCTCATAACTGTCGTGAAGGTCGACAGCAGCACTTTTACTAGAGTATAAAGAGTCGTCAGAATAACCAGTCCCAACGTCGAAGACTGCGCCGCTCTTATACGAATAGCCGGTGACAACGGTGACAGAGTCGGGAAGAGTTAGTCCTAAGCAAAACAACAAGCAACGATAGAATCGAGGAGATGTCATCATTCATTCAAATATGGCTTTTCTCCGAGTTGCTGTGATACATTCGTTTGACAACAGCTGAGTGTGGAGACCGCGACCCTTAGTCGCGTATGGTGACCACTCTTACACGTATCTACTACGAGGTCGTCTTGGTCATATGATGGTCGTCAACGCTAAGTAACGTTTCACTTATCTCCCATCAAACATGTTGAAGCCTGCGCCGGGAGCAAGAATAGGTGGCGAGCATCAGGTGGACTTGGTTGGGAAATCAGCTGTAACTGTCCCAAGCATTTTGAGACATCCTGTCGACCAAGCCCCACAGCCCGTTGGTTGGCGAGCAACAGGCAGAAGGGAATTCCAGTCGAGTGTTATATTTCTCGAGATGAATTTCAGGCTGCCAGAATCGAGAGTGTTTTTACAGGGGTAGGGTTCATACCTGCGCTGGTACATTCGAATGAACATTCGATTGTCACCTAACCGGCCGATGTAAGTTCCTATCCTACGCTAGACGCTACAGTAGAGCTATCTTCAAATCGTCATTGGACAATATTCTATATTGTATATTCGACATTCGATTCACAAAACGAAAAGATGGTTTGGTACTAGATTGTAGATAGCATGCGGATGGAGCTCGCAAGCGCCAATACAAAACAAATGATCATCCGGTAAAGGTTTGGACTTTGGAGTCGACCATCGCATGTCTTAGAAATGCTGAGTAACATCATGCAGTCTTCTCGAGGAGTCTTTGTTTACGTGCGAACGAAACAAGCTGGACTGAGTCTAAGCTAAGACCTGAATCTAAGCTAAGCCCTTCGTACCCTGAATGGACGCGCGACGCTTCATATTGTTCCTGGTGTCGACATGTCGGCTCTGTCAGGCTGCTCACGAGGACGATATCTCAGCTCTCAAAGAGGTCCACATCGGTGCGCCACCAATTGCATTCATTCTGTCCTCGCCGCATCCTCAGCTTCTTTAGGACCCACAACCTCTTTCCCTGTTGCCGGTAATACCAGGAGTCGATTCCTCACTCGCCTTCTCTCGTCAGCAAAACAATTCCATGATCCGTATAACGATACGGTGGGCGTGAGGGGAACCACAACTTATTAAGCCTTCTAGTATTAACGTTTCTCTCCTCACGCCACGCTCCCATCAAGTGCATGGCGTAGAAGATGATTCTTTTCCAACAAACAAAGTTCGCAGCTATCGTATGCATCGTGCCCGCCACATTCGATGCAGGATCCCATGCACACACGCTTGATAGTGGATGGCGCCCACGGACACGCGCTGAGTGGAGGGCGGCGTCCACGGACACGCGCTGAGTGGTGGACGGTGTGTTGAGCTCCCCGCGGTTTAGTTCCTGCGACGCGTGTCTGTCGCAGCCGTGGGATGGACGGACATCGAGAGGCCGGCCGAGTCTTCTGCGTTCGCAGCAGACAGCAGTGGCGTGAGCCGCGCGGTTTCCCTCGGTTCGATCGTCGTTGTCGACTACTCTCAAGGGCGTGCAGCATTTCCCGGGCTTGAGCAGCTTTGGGTCGGGATCTCGCATAGTCTCCACAACTCCGGCCACAACGTGACGGTCCGTGACTCCATCCCGGTAGTCTGCTCCTGGCACTCGGCGTTAGATAGTGCAGAAGACGTATGCAAAGACGACAGGGGCATGTATGTGGTGATTGCGGAAGGTTATTCGCGGAGCTGCTTTCTCATTTTGACCACAAGGCGAAAGACTCTTCAATGTACGAGTTCCCGCGCAGTGACCGCCGCGAATGTACACAGGTACTCTTCGTGGCTCCGGCGATGGAAGCTTCCGGGGCGATCACAGCCGCTGTGCAGCGCTACAGTGGCCTTGGCTGGACATTCCAGCGCCTGCCCGACCCGGACCAGGTCGGCGTCACCTCCCCTTGATTCTCGTGCCATCTCACAGACTCTTGGCCGATGAGTGGTCGCCGCCTCGCGCAGGTTTATTCGGCGGCGATATCGACGCAGCTGAGCTATAGCTTGTGCGAATTTCTGCTCAAACGCCAAGACGACTTCCAGCTCGCCTACTTCACAGACTGGCAGGCGAGTCCCGCCGCCTCGCCCCTCGACCAGCCTTCACAGACTGGCAGGCGAGTCCCGCCGCCTCGCCCCTCAACCAGCCTTCACAGAGCTCCGCAGCTGCACTCGCCCAAGTACCTGCACCTTCCCGAAGTACCCCTGAAACAGCCTCCTGAGCAGCACTCACGGTGCTATGCTATAACACCCTCGGATCCCATCTCGGTGTACTCGTACCATACGATTCAACCCGTACTCATAGTTCTGCCTGTCGACCAAGTTTGCTTCCTGCATACTGTTGTTTAAGGGAAGGGGGAGGGGGAGCCGCGCAGGGTTTGGGGTACTTCACTGCTGCTGCGAAGCAGCAAGGCCTCGGCTTTCAAAACCTGGTGCTGGCTGTTCTTTTGACAGGTGTCTGCCCAACCCTCTCCCACTCCAGGTTGTCTCGGCTACACAGCAGAAAGTGTCAGCAACCCATGTCAGAGCTCTTTTCCTCTCATCTGGTACTCTCAAACGTCGCCGCATCCTTCTTTAACACTCGTCGCGCATCTTTTTCAATATGGCTCCACTCCTCAACAAACCATCTCTCACTCCTGCTCGTCCACGACGCGCATCTCATCATTGTCCTGCGCACACCTCATCAATATGGCTAAAGTGCATCTCCTTAGGATCGGGAAAATGTGTTTCATCTCGGACTTTGCTCGACTTAGAGTCGGCGCACCTCAGCCGAAGTGATTCTCATCAATATCACGGACAAAGACTTCACGTGCAGATGGTGTCCTTGTTGTTTGTACATCCACCTTCATCCCAGAGCATTCTCTTTGCTGCCATCTTTTGCACGTCGTCCTCGGCATCGCGTTCATGAAGCACTGGAGTTGCCATATGACGGAGGGATGCCCTTAAGCCTCCCCCTCTGCTAGATTCAGGCTTTCTGAAACACGGGTGCTTCGTCTCGCAGGGCCTCGAATTTGGCATGCAGCTCAAGCAGGAGGGCAGCATCAACTCGGCAGCTTGGCTGACTTGCAGGTGGAGCCCCCAAGCTGCCTCCGGCCTCCAGTCTTCCCTTCCCCTACATCAGAACCCACCTCAGCTCGCTTTGGCGTACAAATGAGGGAACGTGCCGCAGGAGGACGCGAGTTGTGAGCAGGAGAGAGGGGAGTACCAGCAGCCAAGCTGGGAGGAGGTGCAAGAATGAGAGGGGAAGCCTGCTCTTCGCGCGAGGGGAAGCCTGCTCCGCGCGCGAGGGGAAGCCGTGGCGTGATCAGGACACAGGCATGGAGGGTTGAGGTTGGGCCAGGTGTCGTTCATGGAGCGAGGCCTGGTAGAAAGGGCAGACATTGCCATCACGCCGAACCGCGCTCTGGTGCACTTTTTGCGGTACGCAGGCCTCACCGGGGGTTCCCCTCGACCTTTGTCGCTTGCACCATTCGCAAGCCCACATGCACATCGCTTGCATTGGGCTTCGGCATGTCAGCGGGCGTGTGACCTCGCACGTGGCATGTCAGCGTGCGTGTGACCTCACGTAGCATGGCAGCGGGCATGTGACCTCACACTTGGCATGACAGCGAGCGTGTGTCCTCACGTGGCATGGCAGCGAGCACTTGTGGCATGTCAGTGAGCATGACCTCACACGTGGCATGCCAGCGAGCATGTGACCTTAAACGTGGCATGTCAGCGGGCGTGTGACATCACACGTGGCATGCTAGCGGGCGTGTGTCCTCACGTGGCATGGCAGCGATCACTTGTGGCATGCCAGCGAGCATGCGACCTTGTGGCATGTCAGTGAGCATGACCTCACGGGGTGACGGGCTTTCTGACCTGCACGTCCGAGATGGGCGTACGCTGCAGGCGGCACGGCTGGGCGCTTCCGAACAGACTCTACCAGGCGCCACTGCCGCTGCCGCCTTATAGGTGGGCGGGCGACTCTCCATCCAAGTCCATCTGCAGTGCGATGATCCCGAGAGAGTGACGGCTGTATCCTGCTCAACCGAGCTCACTGTCCGCCGCTATGCATGGAGCATACAGAGTAATGGGAGACTGCTGATTCGGCGTATTGTCACGGGGAAGTGAACATCCGTGGGCTGGGGTGCCAGCCATGCCACGGGGGAGGGTTGCTGATCACCCACGCCCGAGTGGGCTCTTCCCTCCGATGGCCTTCGGCGCTGCAGGTTGCAGGTGGCAATTCACTCGTTGGCCCTGCCAGCTTCGATGTAAGTGTTTGACCATGTTGGGCTGGGTCGCCCTCGAGCGACAGGCTGCGAGATCCGGTGGCACTTGTGGGTGAGGCGCGGGGGCCCCCCGGAGGGCAGGGGCGGAGCCCCGGAGGCGCGGGAAGTGGAGGGGGTGGGCGGTGGTGTACAGGAGGTAGTGTACGTTGGGGCGCTGGAGTACCGCAAGGGGCTGCCGCTATTCTGTGACGCCATCCTCAAGCTTCTCAAAGGTGCCTCCTCCCTTCTTCTCGAGCTTCTCAAGGTGCCTCCTCCTCTCCTCCAAGCTTCTCAAAGGTGCCTCCTCCCTCTCTCCTCAAGCTTCTCAAAGGTGCCTCCTCCCTCTCCCTCAACCTTCTCAGGTGCCTCCTCCCCTCTCCTCAAGCTTCTCAAGGTGCCTCCTCCCTCTCCTCAGCCTTCTCAAAGGTGCCTCCTCCCCTCTCCTCAAGCTTCTCAAAGGTGCATACTAATTATCTGGTGGAGGGTCTGCCACGTGTCCGTGGTTTGCCGCGGCACCAAAAGGCCCTGAGGAAGCCCGCAGCGCAGCAGCCCAGCAGTGGGCCTCGATTCTGATGGAAGCTCGGCTCAGATGTGTGGAGGGCCGTGCTATGTGAGATTGCCCTGTGCAATGTGCTAGGCGCCGGAGGGGGGCTGTGCGCCACATCGGAGCCCCATGCGCACACGTGGCCGGCTCGTCCCGCCGCTCGCACAGGCTGCAAGGACCCATTGGGGTGAGGGATGCTGCGCAGGGCAGTGGAAGGCGGCCGAGGAGGAGGCCTTGCGTGCCAACTCTTCCGGGAGTACTGCTGGGGGGGGCGCCACAACATTCACGCTGCAGCAAGTCACATTCATCGGTGAGCATGCGTGTGGCTTCCGCCAGGACGGGCACCCTTTACATGGGACTCCGGCGCTTTCCCGCGTAAGCGGCCGCGCCGCAGGCGGCCGCCAATCACCAGTCTGCTGAAAATGCTCGATGCCATGTAGTTGGTGGGCGCAGTTATACGCGCGGTGCGGTAGTGCGTGCTGCCGGGTCGGAGCATGCACTGGAGCGCGCATTTTATGCAGCCGCCAGTATGGCTCTCGCTCGCCTCTTGGCGCTGCGTTCGGGTAAGGAGCGTGCTTCTGCCACGTGGCGCAGGAGGGAGACTCCCATGCGTGGATCATAATGTTGTGTGGCGGGCGCGGGGCCCTGGTCCCGGCAGGGCCCGATGGCAGCGTGATGGCCGGCGGCGGGAAGCTGCCGGGCATCTCGTCGTCCCTCAGCATCGCCGGATCGGAGTACGTGCGCCGGCAAGGCGAGCAGTGGAGGCAGTGGCAACCCAGCCTGCGGGTCCGCTGCCTCCACCAGCTCGACACCAACGGCTTGGTGCAGTATCTGCAAAAGGTGAGAGCTTACAGCCGCAGCCATCGATGGGCCTGGCCTGGGTGCGTGCCCCCAGCACTCCTTGTCTTACGGCCATCGATGGGCCTGGCCTGGGTGCGTGCCCCCAGCACTCCTTGTCTTTCCCCCACATCGATGCCCCTCTATCGCCATGCCCGGCGCTGCAAACGACACAGGCAGAGCTCGCTTTCTATAGAAACAGAGTCGCCCCCTTGACAGCTTTACGGTCAGAAAGGATTGCCAAGACGGCTTCAGGAGTCACCTTGTGTGTATGCCACTGGGGGGCATGCCAGCAGGGTCCGCTTACTCCGTAACCCTGGGACCAACTATTGTTGGGCGATGATCGGTCACATCGTATCATCTTTCCATGCTGCTTTGCATCTGGGTTGGGAATATGTATGAGTTTGTGGTATCTTGTCACGGCCCCGCCCTGCTCCTGGTTTGCTTCTCACATCCATGGGGATGATGCATGGGCTCCTCTTCCATCCATGGGCTGGCTTTTGTTGGCCGATCTCGCGCCGTTCAGTGTGCGTGCATGACGAATCTGGAAGGTTGCGGGGTCATAGCTCTGAGGGGGGATGACGGGCACCCCGCATGCAGGCGGACGGCGTGCGTCGCTTGGCGGTGCTGGCATCTTCCGGCGACTCCTCGGGCTTCACTCTGGCCGAGCTGCTGCGCGCTCGGGCCCCGCTGGTTGCCGTGGAGTCTGGAGGAACCCCCGAGATGGTCGCTCTGGAGGATCGTGCGACCAGTGAGACCCGCACGCAGCCCCGCCCTTCCTCCTCCCCCTCCCCGTTGAGTCCCCACTCTCTCTCACCATCCCCCTGCACTATACTCCATCTTTGCTTTTGCTGCCAGCCTCCCCCCACCCCGTCCCCGCTCTCCCTCTATCTCTCTCTGCTCACTCCTCCGCCAGTGCTTAATTGGTAGTTCGATGGGCTCCGCGCGAACTTTCCTCCGCTTGAATGATGATGGCATCCTGCCCCGGGCGTGGCGCTTCTCGGTCGCCGCTGCGGGCATATGCCACACCTGCAGCGGCTCTCCAGCACGGACCGCGCCGGCGGGTGGACGGCGCGGCCATTGTGCCGGTGCTCGCACGGAGCAGAGGAGGTGTGCCGTGCTGATTGGTGGGAGGCGCAGTCGGCGCGTCGCGCTGATATCTGGGAGCTGTAGGGGGCGCTACATGTTCATTCGCCTCTGTCCTCTGGAGGCGATGCTATGGGGGCGGCATGGCGATGCGTTGCGTATGCGTGGCGGGGCTGCAGGTCTCGTGAGGCCCAGGCCGCTGCTCTGCACGGCACTTGGATCGTTATATGGGCCTGAGAGCAGCCCCGCACCGCGCCCGCGGGCTGCTGCCGAGCACCAGGCGAGCACCTGTGTAGCCCCCCTGCACCCCTTCACCCCGCCACCTGACCCATCGGAGCCTCCGGTGACGACGACTTCTTACTGTTCTCTGCTCGAGGGCGCACCTGCCGTGGGCGCTCAGCAATCCTCGCGGGCGCCTGACGCGAGGATTTCGTCTCCAGTCTCCACCCCTAACCAGGAAGCGCGCGCTGCTGCGGAGAGGGTGGCAGAGACTCCTGCATCCAGCTCGGGCGTGTGGGGTCACCGCCGTCCGCGGACCGGTGCTCGCACTTTTGCGGTGATGTTGATATTGGGCGTCTCCTCCAGGGCCTCCACAGGCCCACGTGTGACGCGCCTCGCTCTATATATAGGGCCTCCACAGGCCCGCATGTGACGCGTCTTGCTCTATATATAGGACATCTACAGGCCCGCGGGTGACGCGCATTGCTCTATATATAGGGCATATACAGGCCCCGCGTGTGACGGCATGCGCTATATGGGACCTCTATATAGGGCCTATACAGGCCCGCGTGTGACGCGCCTTGCGCTATATATAGGGCGTATACAGGCCCGCATGTGACGCGCCTCGCTCGTGCGCCCTCACCTAAGCCAAGGATGTACTGCGCCTTTCTGTGGTCGTATGTGCGGCTCATCCTTGGACCGATTCCTTTGGCATCACATAACCTTAGAGAGTCGGCTGCACTATGTACCTGCCGGGGATCGAGGATTCGCACACACGCCCGGGACGCGGCACTCATCCGGAGTCTCCGGGCTCACTGCGTGAAGAATGGGACCCCCTAAGCCTGCGCTGAGCCACCGAGCCATCTGCATCCTAACCGTCAGCGCACTGCTGCCTTGTGCCTCTGAAGCCGGCTCACCCCTGCCCCCAGCTGCGCGAGCCATATCTCCACCACCAAGCCCACGTATAGGACCGCCCCTCTGCTCCCTGAGCCTCACTGGGCCACCGTATGTGTGGGTGTCCCCGCCCTGCTCTTGATTTGCTTTTCACATCCACTGGGATGATGATGGGCTGGCTTTTGTTGGCCGATCTCATGCCGTTCAGTGTGGGTGTGGGTGTGTGTGCAGGCTGAGGCGGGCGCCCAGGCTTGGCACAATTGGCACAGCAAGCTCGCTGCAGCCCAGGTCTCCATCGACCCGCTTCGCGAGACTCGGTCAGCGCCACGGCTCCCCTCTGCTGTTATGTGCGGCCGTGAGAGGAGGGCGGGGACAGCTTATATAGTCCCACCTTGACGAGGGCTGATGGATCACGGAGCGGGGTCTCTCTTCACCGCATGCTAGATTTGCAGTCTGCCGCATGAACGATGCCTCACCTACCATCCTGGCCACCGGCGTCAATCTCCACACCCGCGTTCGCAATCAGTGGAGAAGTCACAGCGAAGAGGCCAGCCCTTCGGGTCTATAAATAGATACAGAGGAGAAGCCACAGCGAAGAGGCGAGCCATTTGGGTCTATAAATAGATACAGACTTCCTCAGCCCCATCGGCACATCCACACGCTGTTTCGTCCCTTAATTTCGGCGGAGAACACTACGGTGTCCACCTTCGATTTTGTTCCACCAGAGTCACCGATGATTTGAGGTTCTCTGTGAGGTGTGGCCATGCCCGGCACCGCACTCGGGGATCCCGCCATGAACCTGGCATCTGGGCGATGCGTCGTGGCGAGAGTGACGAGAGGGGGAGTGTGGGTGCCTCAGAGAGGGGCGGAGCCGGCAAAGCCCGGAGACCTGGCAATGGGAAGAGAGCGCAGCGCCGCATGTGACCGTGGTGCTTGCGCACTACAACCGAGCACACCTGGTGACTCAGGCTTTGGACTCCCTGGCGTCCCAAACGTATCCCGCCTCCAAGCTCCAGGTACGCGCGTGTCACATGCGCCTCTACAAACCGCGCTCCCCGCTGCGAGCCGCGCGTGTTACATGCGCCTCTACAAACCGCGCTCTCCGCTGCGAGCCGCGCGTGTCACATGCGCCTCCACAAACCGCGCGTGTCACATGCGCCTCTACAAACCGCGCTCCGCTGCGAGCCGCGCGTGTCACATGCGCCTCTACAAACCGCGCGCGTCACATGCGCCTCCACAAACCGCGCTCTCCGCTGCGAGCCGCGCGTGTCACATGCGCCTCCACAAACCGCGCTCTCCGCTGCGAGCCGCGCGTGTCACATGCGCCTCTACAAACCGCTCTCTCCGCTGCGAGCCGCGCGTGTTACATGCGCCTCCACAAACCGCGCTCTCCGCTGCGAGCCGCGCGTGTTACATGCGCCTCCACAAACCGCG
>LGRX02014173.1:23353-43678 GCA_001247695.2 Cymbomonas tetramitiformis | reverse complement strand
CTATAGCTGGCAATTTACCGGGTAAAGGATTTTGGCCCTTGGTAATACCGGGTAAAATACCGGTAATACTTTGAGTGGTATTACCGAGGTAATACTATTCTGGGATTTTTGGCAATAATTAAAACGATCATGGGGCATCACGCACACATTATTATTGGGAGCCATACAAGTGTGCTCCTAGAGGCTTTGATGTATGCGCAATCGATCTAAGAAGGTGGCTAGACCAAATTCGAATGTTGTCGCCACCAAAACGAACAAAAACTACTTTCCAGAAAGTACAGACAGCCGCCCCGATTTTGGGGATTGGTTACATGCTGCACTCTCGGGTGCCGTCACTTGCCGTACAAATGTGCTCCTAGATGGTTTGATGTATGCGCAATCGATCTATGAAGGTGGCTAGACCAAATTCGAATGTCGTCGCCACCGAAACGAACAAAAACTACTTCTTAGAAAGTACAGACAGCCGCCCCGATTTTCGGGATTGGTAATACCCTTACCCGGTATTACCAATGGTAAAATTTGGTATTTTGGCATGGAGGACGGTCAGCGTGTCCTAAGAAGGGTGAATTCATGACGGATATCTCTCGTGTTGCCACGCAGGGATGTACTCGCGTTGTGAACTGTTTAGACTTCGAGCACGTCTCACCCTCTCACGGAATGGGGATGATGGAAATCGTCCTAGCGTGACGGCTGAGAAGCCGTCGATTTGATTTTTTCCCATGGTAAAATGGGTAAAATCGATGGTAATACGGGGGTAATACCCGGTAATACCCACACCCGGTATTACCGATGGTAAAACTTTTTGGTAACGTGCGGTAATACCCCCCTGCACTAGGGTAAGGACTTTTGGGGGCGAAGTAATACTTAGTAAAATACTGGTAATACCTATACCTAGTATTACCTTTGGTAAAATTCGTGCCAGCCATAGCGTGCGCACGGTAAAATTCCTCGTGGATATCCGTCGCCCAAATCACGCGACGAAAATCAAATGCAAAACATGGGAAGCGCCTTTTTTGTGTCGCGAGGTGTATTTTTTTGGTCGTGTCGCAAACAGATCCGATTATACTCAACATTATACACCGACGGTTCGCAGCTTTTTCAAAAAAAAGCTGCAAGGTCCTGCGTTTCCCTTATAGGAGCGAAACAGGTTTTCCTGGAAAAAGTGACATCGACGCACACGATACTACCAGAACTGTCCACCTTTGGGGCCCTTTTTTACGGAAACAGTGTGATTTCCCTGTCAGATCGGGAGTAACCGCCCATATATAATTATATTGCAGTCCACACCGGTCACCTTAAGATGGCAAGCAGGAGAGTTATACAAATCGGTGGAGCATTGCCGCCAATCAGAGACGCATAGAATATTCCTGGGCGTAGTATCGAATTATGGATATTCATGCAGAAGTGATCAGCGAGACAGATTTCAGATGGCGTATAAAAGATATTTCCGACCGATCGCCAATCAGAGGAGCCATGAGATTAGATAAACTCCATGAATATGGGTCACACGCGAAATACCATAAGCTGACTGTGCACGTACAAGGAGCACGTTTTTTTTGTATAATTATAGAAGGCGCACGTGCTACAGATTTCAGGGTGGCTTACATGAGATGTTTTGGACTGATCGCCCATAACCGCCAATAAGAAGTGCGAGCGCCTGAGATAGGCACCATGAATATGGGACGACAAGGGAAAGGGATCACACGACAAAAACGAGATGGTTTTGCAGACGATGGATAAGCCAATCAGCGACGCGATCAGTTTCGATTTATATATTGGTAAATTAAAAAACTGCACCACAAAAAGCCCTTAAGTGTGATACAAGTGCGACAAATGCGATGCGACTGGTTCCAGACTTTCGCAACATGCTGACATGGCATGGGTTTGCGACACGACAAAAAAAATTCACCTGGCAGACATGCTGACATGGCATGGGGTTGCGACGAAGATTACAGTGTCACAGTTGAATGCCATACAGTACCCGAAACCATACTGTACCGTCCCCTACTGCTACTGTCCCATTTTACACCTGTCGAGAACAGGTGTAAAATGGGACAGAAGGGGAACAATGGAATCCCACTCGACTGTGTGACTACATGACATGGCAACGCATGTCATGTCATGGCGAAATCGGTTCACCGGTGAGACCCACGCGGGCCGCGGCTGGCTGATTTCACATATGAGATATCTCGATGTTGACTCTCACATTCATTCTTGACCCTTTCGTTTAGCGGCGCACCTCACAATGTTTTTTGCTGTGCCCTGCTTTGTACTGCTGCATGTATTTTTTCCCTTCATACTAACTAATTTCCGGTATATCCTAACATCCTTGCAGAGTTGTGTTTCATTGTTCTACAGGTCGCGTTCGTTTTTGCTATATGTGTGACGCCCCCAGCAACATTCGGGTATTGCTGGCGGCATTCTTGTAGGCCGGCTGACGGGCTGTGCCGCTGCCCGTCGTTTTGATGTTGTCGCAAGCATTCACTGACTGATATTTTGCAGGAATTTACTTTTGGTTTTCGAGCTTCTGTTTTGTATTCGTTCTGTTTCTCCTGTGGTGAGTCTATTTTTCGAGGGCGATGTCTGCACAGTTTGTGCAGCGTGGGTTCGAGCCCCACCTCTCTCACTGACTTTTCCCTCCGTAATTTTGCAGGATACTTTTCACGTTTTCCTGTTTCGCCGCACTCCTGCACGTTTGTTTCGCATTCCTGAACGCCTGTTTCGCATTCCTGAACGCCTGTTTCGCATGTGTGCTGTTGGTCGTTGCGTGTACGTTTGGTTTTGTTATTCATTTTATTTCTGACCTGTTTGCGATTACCGTGTGCAGGTATTTCAAATATCTCATGCTCGTTGGCGAGACGCATGTTACGGTGTGGAAATTGTGAAGAGTGTTGAATTATTTTGCTTATTGGCTTCCGATGCGTATTTGCCTGCGTGTTTTTGTGATGATTGCAATATTTTTTCACTTCGTTCTGACGTTTTCGCATTCGCTGTGTGCAGGTAATTCAGGTTCACCTTTATCGCTGGCGAATTGCATGTTGCTGTATCCAGCAACCTGCTTAGCCTTTAGATTTTAGAACTTAGAAGTCAATCTTTTATAGGATTTGTTTTGTTTGTACCTGACTTAATAACAGTATGCACTGCACATTTATTGTTAAGATGTATAAGCATAGTTATGTAATTAAAGTAGAGTAGAAAATAGTGCATGCTGTGCTAACGTGAGCACATTTCCCTGCCAATTGTTAGTTAATTTGCATATGCTAGCTTGTCAAATTGTTTCTTTTCTTCCGTAAACTGTGATATGGTATACTCCATAATCTTTTGTATAAGTTTTGTAGATTCGGTTCAAAAATATAGTCTTCTTTGTGTCGCTGCGACAATAATCAGCCCCGCACTCACTGTTTGTCGCACTGCGACAATAATGAGTCCCGTACTCAGTTTTGTCGTCCCAGAATATAATTGATATGTCGCATGGTGCGACAAAAATAAAAGATCATGCGACACAAGTGAAGTGCTACCCAAAACATGTATTCTGTAACGTAACCCCAAACTTGGTGACTTATTTCGGCTGCGCCCAATAACCCCAAAAATAATGGAATCTGTTCTTCACTTTCGTACGACATTCATGACTCCAGCTGCCGAATAAAAATATACAACTTGGATGTATTCAATAGCAGCTGCAATTACCTTCCCATGCACTCACAACCACCAGGGTGTGCAATTTGGTTGGAATAGAAAAGTGACAATCCTTAATACAAATTTGAATTCTTAATTCTGGAATACAGATCTGCCTAAAAAATTCTTCCGCCTTTCAAGAATGATATTTTCCAAAATTCCCCCCACTCGGGACTTGTGAACCACTTTGGTGAGGCCTCACCAAAGTGGCTCACCAAAGTGGTTCATAAAATTCACACTGTGTAACGCGTAATGCGCTGGGTATTCTGAATTATTTATGACATTTTTGTATATAATTTATATTTGGGAACTACCGTTTTACCGACACAATTGACATGGCAAGAGAAATCCAGCGCAGGTGAATATGGCAGTTCGATTAGAATATTTTTCACGGCTGAAATCGCTCGAAAACCCATGATGTGTTAAGTACGAGAGCCCGCCGCATTAAGTCCCCCTTAAACATTCTCTTTTCGTGATTATTACTGGCCATACGAGCCTGGAAAGGTCCAACGTCCAACTCTATAGCCGTTGTGGTGCAAAATCATTCACGTCTTGGATACATTACGTGATTCATTAGACGGGCGAAATTCGGAACTATAATCTCATTCATCTGAACCGTGCACTGAAAATGTAGTAACATCTTCATTTAATCGTGCGTCCCCGCGAAAAAGTCGAAGTGGGGTACGCCACATTTCTTGGGTGGCATATGACTGCTTTTTTGTACGGTATGTCATTTTGAGACGCAAAAGATTTGGTTTGGTTTTTGACATATTCACCTCTCGCATACGTATACATGATACTCGCAGTGTCACTGTCCCATTTTACAGCAGACGTCGCTTAAAGCATTTTGCGATGTACAGATGTTATTTGTTAACTATGTAATTTCAACTTAACGCGGAACGCTCTCCCTCTCGCAGTGAGACTCCGTACAGCCAGGCGAAGATTTTTAAGATTACGTGTTCATCTAAGTAAAATTTTCCTATCTAATATCATCACATATTTCTACTGAGTCAGGGGGTATTCGCTTCGCAAAGAATGATGGCACCTTTCACTACTTTTGGAAGTCGCGAAAATCCTAAGATCCCGCTCAACACACCCACATGACCGCGCCGGCCCTTAGCGAGAATTGTGGTTGGCCATTCAGACCGTACGAAGTAATATTGAAATATAACACATATGAGATAATATTTTGGTAAGCCGTTCCCTTATCCGCAGCGCATACTTGCTTGCAAGCGAGCGCGCAGATGAGGGACGAAACCCTAGCGGAAACGTGGACGCGGTTGACATCCGCGTTTTTGCTAGGGCTGACAGCGCGCTGTCCAATGCTCAAAACGTGTTCGTTAGCGAATATGATATGTGTGGTACGCTTGTGCTATGCATTGTGCTTTCATGCGGTGCGTATGTCGAGCCGTTCACTCGATGCGTGCCCAATGACCCCCTCCCTTGCGCGGCGGTCCAGATCCCAGATTATGCACGGATCTCGCGCGCGCAAAAAACATGTTGTTCCTAACACACCTAAAAATAAGTATGCAAGGTTTCGATGCTTGCGGTGTATTGCTCAGACCTCTACATCAGGCTGCTGGACAGTGACTTACGGGTCCGTAAGTCACTGTCCAGCAGCTTGAGGTGAAGGTCTGAGCGAGAACAGGTAAGCGGATTGTGTTTTGTTCGACGTGACGGAGGCTAGACACGGATCATACCACGGATATGCGAATGGAAAATATAAAAATTGAATTTCACCAACAAATATTTTAGTGAATATAAACCTTTGGTATATTCACTACATCGCGGCCAGATAATTGGCTGAAAAAAAAGGATTCCCACACGACTTGTATTTATTGGTCATAGAGACCACAGGCTTTCGCTGGAAGCGCTTTCGCGTTTTTTTGCTCTTTTTCCGCATTTCCCCAATATTTCCCGATATACATATATCCCTTTGGCATCATTGTGATAATAATTTTTCGAGGGACGGTGTAAAATTTTCAGTCTGCATTTTAAAAATAAAATTTCAATTTTCTATTCTAGGATTGTTACTTTTCTATTCCAAAATAATAATATTCCGCAACCACCATGCTTATTTAAACCGCTATGCATATACCACGGTGGTATGTATATAAAAAAGTATCAGAAACTTTTTTGTAAGGTTCGCATCTTACAATTGAAATGTCGAAGACATGATAGCAAACAAACAAGCTCATTCAAATGCAAAAACTACAGCCTATCATGCAAATTCCCAGCGTTCACCCATGTTGATAATCATTACTAGCCCTGCGAAGCAACTCCATAGCCCTGCGAGCCGTGCAAGGCAACCGCCATTCGCTGCAACCGATAGGTCGAAAATCTCCGCGTGCTCCATGTTGCATCGTCCTCCTCCTGAAACAATCTATAACACAAGCGGTCTTGCCTGCGCTGTACACAATTGTCGAAGACCTTCCGCGCCGATTTCTCCAAAACTCCAAAAGACTCCATCGCAAAGGCACAAGAGTGTGAAGCCAGATTGGCCCGTACAATGCCCTCTTGGCTCGCGCATGTACCGCGCCACAGCCCGCAGCGGCTCCCGAGCAGCCCGGTCCACATACGCGGCACAACAAGGGAATGTTAGGTGCACGTCGATCACGATACGTCTGCCTCGTTCATCGTGGTTGAGAACTGTAATGTCGGTCTTCCACTCAGGCGAATGCCCATGACGATTGCAATCCTCTACAATGACCGAGGCTGGATCAAAGACTTGCTTCAGCATAGATGACAACACATCACGTTGTATACAAATTGTGCCCCGGAGCGTATATTTACCTGTTTGTTGGTATGACATGCTTATGGCCTTAAGTGCCTAGTATGCTACCGATGTGGCATACTAGGAACCCAGTTTATCTTGAATAAGCGCTTTGAGGGCTTTGCCTTACTCGTCGACGTAAACGTTTTTTCTTATTCATAGGGTTATTCTAAACAAGATGGACTTTCGACTTTGTGGCCTGCTCCGCAAGCAATTACACTTTCGAATCGGAATTGTAACCAAGGCAATACACAAACACATAGTCAAAACAATTAGATGTTACATGTAGCTGTGATAGAACATGTGTACGTGGTCTCCAATGTAATTTTGAATGGAACCTAAAAACAGTGTTTTGCATTTCGATATTCCGTTTTCTTAGTGATGGCTGCTGCGAATGTGTACCGACTGACCATCATAACTGCTGCCCGAGTCCCGTGTATCATTCCCAACCAGGTTTGGCCTTTTGATGGCTCTCAAAATGTGGCAGCGGCCCTTGTCTGCCTCCAGGTAACATTTTGTTGACAAATTCTGCTGTAAGTATTGAAAATACATCTGTGGACTTAATTTCTTTACACTAAGGTTGTCAGTCAGCAATCATGAATTGACACATGGCTCTTTCTCTTTCCTCTCCTCTGTCTCGACCAAAGCTGCAGATGGTGGAGGCGATGCAGGTCCAGTTGCAGCCTGATTCTCTGTTTGAGCTGCCACCCAAGAAGCATCGTGAGAGCTTAGTCACAAAATTTCGATCATCTGCAAACCTCAACTGTCTTCGACATTAAACACCACATGCTACATACTCCAAACCACTGAAGTGGAAAATGCTCTGCTCCACTTGAGAAGATCGCAACAGTTCAATTCACCCCCTGAGCCCTGCGTTCTCACAGGCTGTCAGGTTATGAGATGTGTGCGAGATGGAACACATGAAATGATAGTGAGCATACCTCATGCAAACGCCAATAAAGCTCATGCTTGGCCAAAAGCCTTGTTTCAAATAGGAGCAAACACACACTGAGCGGCATGAGGCTGATAAATGCCATACCACCGACACACACACCTAAACCAAAGCTAAGCAGCATGGAAGGATGTATGCATGTGCCAATCACTGCCGAATATGCAAGTGTACGCAACTCAATGCAACAAATGTACGCAACTCAAGGCGCAACTGTATGCAATCCAATGCGTGCCGAATCCCGGGTATCGGAGTAAGCGATTCCTGCTGACATGCCCCCCGGCGGCTTCACAATCGACGGAACCTCTCAACACACTGAACGGCATGAGATCCGCCGACAAAAGCCAGCCCACCATCATCCCAGTGGAGCGAGAAGCATTCAGGAACTTTTTCAGTTGTACATCAGACAAATGCCCGACCCGGGGGACGTTTTGTGCCTCGCTCGCACAGGCCAGGGCGGGGCCGTGGCAAGATACCATCCGCTTCGACACATCCTAAACCAAGCGCAAAGCGAAACCATCACAAACACGAATCACATCCGGAAATGTGGGGTAGCTGGGAGCTCATCCAGCTTTGCACCGCAGGTCTGTCATGGAAATATTCCATCCCGGTGCTCAAGCCCAGGCAAGCTAAAGGTTTCAAACCAAATAGGGGATCCCCAGCTGTGGTGCACGCTCCACTAAGGTCTCCCCTACTCCCAAAAAACACAAACACACGCACAGGGGGTCCCATTCTTCACTAGTGAGCTCCGGAGAATCCGGATAAGTGTCGCGAAGTGTATGCTGAATCCTTTCATCCCTGGTGAGGGTACATAGTGCAGCCGATCCTTTTTGGTTATGCGATGCCAAAGGAGTCGGTCCAAGGATAAAACCACAAATCCCCGGCGTGGGTACATAGTGCAGCCGGTCCTTTCTGGTTATGTGATGCCAAAGGAGTCGGTCCAAGGATAAGCCACACACAGCTTCAGAGACACAGCAGCAATGCGCCGGCAGGGCAGGTGCAGAGGGGCTCAGTGGTGGCTCAGTGAGGCTCAGGGAGCAGAGGAGTGGTCCTGAGCGTAGGCTTGGCAATGGAGAGATGGCTCGCGCAGCTCGGGGGCCAGCAACACGCCGGCGGTGCAGTTGCAGAGGGCCTCCGGTGGCACAGTAAGGCTTAGGGGGTCCCACCCTTCACTAGTGAGCTCCGGAGAATCCGGATAAGTATCCCGAAGTGTGTGTCGAATCCTTAGGTTCCGAGTGAGGGCACATGGTGCAGCCGATCCTTTCTGGTTATGTGATGCCGAAGGAGTCGGTCCAAGGGTAAGCCACACACAGAGAAAGGCAGTTTGTGTGCAGACAGAAAATCTCAAAGCCTTACGTCTCGGTCAGGAGAGGTCAGAGATTCCTGCATACGACAGGCAAGCATCTTTAACAATGAGAGCAGTAACACAGCGAAACCTGATGATGACAGCACACTACTTCTCCCCGATCCATGTCAGACCTTGCCTGGTCTTGCAGATATCGTGAAGGAGGCAGAGTGCTGCAATCTACAGGAAGGCAAGCCCGCCAGATTCGGGAGGACTCTGCATATGGCTGAGGGGTGTGGGTTCCCAGGTATGAGGAAAGCCACGGCCCAGGTCAAGCTACTCACCAATTTCTTTCGGAGCAGGTTCCGGGGCAGGTGCAGGTGCAGGTGCAGGGGGCTCAGGTGGCGCATCCTTCACAGCCGGCAGTGGAGCTGCTCGAATGGAAGAGCTCGGGTTCGACGAATCTGTCGACTCTTGTGATCGATATTTGGTTTGGTCAAATTTCCCTCCCTCTTTCAAAGCCTTCTCACAGTATTCTTTGTCCTCCTGCACAAGGAACGTCAACCTCAAATCACGAGATTTGGAAGTAGTACCCTGTGCACTAACAGGGGGATAGCCAACAAATAGAAATGCGCAGGAGAAAAAACATTGATCCATTTCCGAGCAAATACCGTTTAGAAATCCTGCAAGCTCCGCAGGCAAGTTTCCCCCCGCGTCCATACCGCCGCTACCCTCCCTGCTAACCTAAGCAATGTGCGGCAAGGGGGAAGGTACGCCACAAGGAGGGCTGACCTTGAGGAAACCTATGAACTCCACCCAGGAGATTACCCCGTCCTTGTTTGTGTCCATCAATGCAAAAAATTCTTGCACCTCCACGTCCGTCAACTTATCGCCAATCTCCATCATCACCTGCTCTCCCCACAGGCCCTTCCACTCGAACGCTCGTTCTGTTTTGACGGACTTCGTTCCATTAAAAGTGCCAGCAGCAGCACGATGTTAGAAAGCATGTGCGGAGGATTCATTACGGACTCTAAGAGCTGTCAAGAGCCGCGGCACCTCTTCGGCAGATTTGCAGAGTGGAGACAGGATCCGCAGCTGTCTCTCTCTAAGCCGAAAACTCCATGTATTTCGTGTATTGCAACAATGCTACATAGACTCCTTGCCACCGGGGCCTTACTCCGCTTCCATACCACCGTGCACCATCCCTTAACTAATACAGGGTCTGCGTTCGCCCTTGCCATGGTCACTGCGACTGCTACCTTTGCTGACCGTTCCCTTGGTCCGTTCCACGCAGCACTGCGCAAAAAGCTGCGAAGTGCTCACTAATTCATCATAAAATTGCGCAACCGTGCACTGAACTGTTGCACGATAAGGTCACCCTCACGGCTGGAGGTTGCCACCAGCCAAATCCCTACAAAGTGAATGGCGTCAATAAAACATGGCAAGGACACAATAGCATGAATTGTATGGTGCGTGGCTTGAAAGCAAGAAGCCAATCCTCCAAGAGGCGACCATTTGGCATCGTTCGGGTCAGGAAACAGGACTGGAGACCACTAAAATTCTTCCCCAAGGCGTAAAACTTCGGGAACTCCAAAACGGTAGACAGAAGTGCGGACAACTTTTTACAGATGACGCTCTATCACCATGAGAACCACCATTGCAGAAGCAAAAAAAAAAGTGCACCAGACAGTGGAGTGGGCGAGAATACAAAGAAAGTGCAAGGCGGGGGTCGTGCGACGGAACCGGGCAAGTGCAAGGCAGGGATTCTAAAAGGGAACGGGGCAAGTGCGGTGCAGGGGTCGTGAGAGGGAAGGGCAAGTGCAAGGCGGGGTCGTGAAGGAAGGGCAAGTGAAAGGCAGGGGTGGTGGGAAGGAACGGGCAAGTGCAAGGCAGGGGTCGTGCGGAGGGGGCAAGTGGGTGCAGGGGTCGTGAGAGGGAACGGGGCAAGTGCAAGCGGGGGTTGTGCGAGGGGCGGGGGCAAGTGCAGGCAGGGTTGGTGAAGGGAACAGGGCAAGTGAAAGGGGTCGTGCGAGGGAACGGGGCAAGTGCGGGGCAGGGGTCGTGAGAGGGGGCAAGTGGGTGCAGGGGTCGTGAGAGGGAACGGGGCAAGTGCAAGGCAGGGGTGGTGGGAAGGAACGGGGCAAGTGCAAGGCGGAGGTCATGAGAGGGAGGGCAACTGCGGGGCAGGGGTTGTGCGAGGGGGCGGGGCAGTGCAAGGCAGGGGTCGTGCGAGGGGAACGGGGCAAGTGGGTGCAGGGGTCGTTGAGAGGGAACGGGCAACTGCGGGGCAGGGGTTGTGCGAGGGGGCAAGTGCAAGGCAGGGTCGTGAGAGGGAACGGGCAAGTGCAAGGCGGGGGGTTGTGCAGGGGACGGGGCAACTGCGGGGCAGGGGTCAGAGAAGGAAGGGCAAGTGCAAGGCAGAGGTCGAGAAGGAACGGGGCAAGTGCAAGGCAGAGGTCGTGAGAGGGAACGGGGCAAGTGCAAGGCAGGGGTGGTGGGAAGGAACGGGGGGCAAGAGCAAGGCAGAGGTCGTGAAGGAACGGGCAAGGCGGGGGTATGATAGGAACGGGGCAAGTGCAAGGCAGAGGTCGTGAGAAGGAACGGGCAAGAGCAAGGCAGAGGTCGAAGAAGAGCGGGCAAGTGCAAGGCGGGGTCATATTGATAGGAACGGGCAAGTGCGGGGCAGGGGGTAATGAGAGGCAACGGGCAAGTGCAAGGCGGGGGGTGCAAGGCAGGGGTGGTGGGAAGGAACGGGGCAAGTGCAAGGCAGGGGTCGTGCGAGGGAACGGGGCACAGGGCCAAGTGAAGGCGGTGAGTGGGGCATACTGTTCTGAACTCATCTGTTTCGATGGAGGCGTTGTTATTTCTATCAAAAAACTGCAAAAACGTTACCGAATGCCCGCATCGCAACGCCTCACAAAGGTGCAGCAATAAACAAGACTGGGGCCGAGAGAAAAATAAACAGCTCGCGAGGAGCCGGTCTCCCAAGCAAAGTTGACTTCCGGGCGGTCGCAAGCTTGAAGTGGTCAAAAAACCATAAACCAGGCCTTCATATTCACGACTGGTCGGTGCCTAGCCCACATAAACAGTCTGCGAACCCTTCTATGTTCTATCCTTTTGCATTTGAGAGAGAGAGAGAGAGAGCATCATGGTGCACCAGCCGCACGCGAGACCTCGTGCACTTACGAGGGAAACCCCCAGGCAGGACGAACGTGCCTTCGGCTCCCAATCCTAGTCAGCGCCAAAGCTTCGAGCGCCGCGCCCTCATCCTGTGCGAATAAGCTGCTGAACGCAACGCTCGAAGAAGGTGCGGTCGCGCGCAGCAGTTTCGAGGGCACGCAGCCTCGGGTATGCGCGAAAGGCAACGGGATCCACCTCAAAAGCCCTCGCGAACATGTCAAGCGATTGAGCTACATCCTCCTCCTCGGTGGCAATTTTTCCCCACATTTCCACGAACTGCATCGCTCGCCACGTACAGGTCAGCGCTCCATAACCCAAGTGCCGAGTACAGACCAGAAAAAAGTGCCGAGCGAAAGCGGCAAGGCAAAGCGGACGCGCGAAGGGGAGTGGTCAAGTATGAGGTAACATCAGGAAAGCGCTGGCCGTTCGACGGCCTCGCACCTCAGTAAAGTTGAGGACGCCGTCCCCGTCCTCATCGAACTCCGCAATCAAATCGTTTGCATCCGACTGAGGTGTCCATTGCCCCGCTTCACATGAGCGACTGAAGGAGCGGCACTTGCCGGTGCAACTTCCAGCGAATCGCCATAGGGTAATGAAGCTGGGGAGTGGTACAGGAGGAGGTACTACAGATGTCTAGAGTTCTGAACTAACTTTGGTTCGTGGGAGGGAGATGCAAGTTCTTCCTGTCGCGTGCAATGGAGACGTGCTGCCATTCTGGGCGCACATGCCCCGGCATTCGGAAGCCACGTGTTCCGCCGAGAGGGTCGGTCATTCGTCTCGCGGTCAGAAGAATCGAATGCAAACGGCGAATCTTAGGTCAGGAGATATTCAGGAGCTGCATAGACGTTCTTGCCCTACTCTATCGTGAGGTTTGAAGCCCTTCGCAGGCCCGGAACACTTTCGTCGTAGATTCACAACTGACGTGTGCTCTAGGACGGATTTGACGACCATTTACGGCGAGATTGACGGCATCTTGCAGAGGGATGGAATTTGTACGTGGCAGGCAAAAAAGAGAGGGTCTCACACTCGGATAAGCGTGAACTTACCTCTATCGGATTGAGGCCTGTCTCACGCAAAATTTGTGTAACTGAGTCGACTCCTATGAGTCCTGCAGGTCAGACACGCCATCATCTTAGTATGGCTACAGTAATACAAATGGTCGTATCGATGAAGCGCTGATGACTAGGTGCAAACACCAGTCGGAACCACGGCTGGCCATGCCTCTTCCGTGGTGGATGAAGGAGCGCGGCAGGAAGGAGAGAAAAGGCGGAGACATTTAATGAAAGCACTAGAAGGTGAATGCACCGCGCAGTTGAAGTGGTTCAAAGGCAAAGTAAACTGAGAATTACATTCTTGCGATTTAACAAAAATATCCAGGGGTAGTCTGAATTTTGGGTGTCACCGTCTTTGCAGCGGTCTCCAAAAAATTTATTTTTGAGAAACGCTTCTATGGTAGGAGTCACCTTCTCGCGCAAGTATGGAGGAATGCTGATGTCATACACAAAATGCGACTCAATATTGTAGTAAGTTCAAAGTGCTGAGGGGAACAAAATGTTGGAATTCGGAGAACACAGCTTTTGCAGTGAAGACGGACGGGTGACCTGTCACTAGCAGACTTTGAGGGAGAATGAAGAAAAGACGAGCGGTCCCGACTTCTCCTCCCAAAACGTTTACCGCCCCGACCAGCAAGCATACTGAGTTTGTTTTAGTTGCACGGTCAGTTTTGACTTCCAGACCGACACTGTACGACTGTAGTCTCCAAGGTCGCAACCGAAGTGATGACTATGGCATGGCGAACCAGTTGCGCTCCTGCTGTAACAGTGTGTTCAACAATTCCAACCAAGATTCTTTTTGTTTTGAAGAATAGACTGTGGTCCACTTTGGAATTCCAAGGAAACGCAACGTCAAGCGGGCCAAGGCACTCTTGAAGCCTCAAATCACAATCAAGCTTCGGATCGCATGACTATGACTGTCGTGTGAATAATGCACCCGTTATCCCGTCCTAAGCATCCCGTGTCCTAAGCATCGCGCTCGACTGTCGCTGTCGCGACAGGTCGCGATTCTGAATTGCCCTGCTCGTGCTCGTCCGTTTTCTGAATTATAGGCGGGTGTACCCTTATTACAACTGTTTTGAGGATGCGGTGTCGGGGAGCGACACGAGCGATTCGGTATCATGGGCCATGGAAATTTTATTTATTTTAGACGTCAAAAAGCTCCCATTGTGGTCATATACCATATCTGGGGCGCTTTGGGGCCTCTACACATCACATGGATATTCACTGCGATAGGGTAGGTGTACCCTTATTACAAAATAGAAATCCATGAATGATAACCCCATAGTCGGTTGTAAAGATCACATATAAGGATGTTTTGGACCCATTGGGACCCCATGGGACTAATTTGACCGATATTGCGTCATGGGCACCCCTCGCTTGCCCGCCCATACACGCGAGGCGCGGGCGGTGCTTTCTGCAGTACACACGCCGGCGGCACGCAGCCTAGGTGGGCCGCGCGGGCGGCCACGGTGCGATACCATAGGCAAAATTTACCATTTAGATGTAGTTTGACGTGTACAAAGCCCTGCAACCACCTACCATGTCGCCACATGCCCCCCCGGACGGGCGCAAGCCGCCCCACCAAAACGGGCGAAACTCGGAAAAAGCCAGATTCGTTACGTGTAGATGCATATACTATTTGTAGTACTAATTATGGTACCTATAGATCAAGCACGAAGCAACCGATTTCCGTGTGTGAACTCTATCGATGGCACGAGAACCGGTTATGAACTCCGAGAGTGGCATGAGGGACTTACTTTCCATAGAAGTGGTCTTCGACGACTTCCTCTGTCGCAGCTTGTACTCGTTTTTTGTCTTGCTTGTGCTTGTTCTTCTCGCCAATGCAGGAAGCATGACGTTTGTAGAATCCCCGAAACCACTTTGGAGATGGCTTGCCATTCTTGACGCAACTCTGCGCTGCTGATGACAAGGGCTTCGCCTTCCTCCCTCGAGACACCTGAAACACCTTCTTCCGATTCTTGAGAACCTCGCAGATCTTCTCGCCAAGGTCGTCGCGATTCTTCCCCTCCCCAACCTTGTTGCACGCTACGAGCCATTCGACAATCTCACTCTCTTCTTCCTTCGTCAAAAGTTTCATGTCGTCGCGAGACGCCACGAAGTTGGATGCACCTTGTTCGGCTAACTTCTTTTGCACCTTCCTACTGAGTAATCTAGGCTCGAGACCCTTGAAATTTGGAAGGTTGATCGCTTGGAAGCCTAGACACTCATGCGCAATGCAATAGTCTACGGCTTCGGCATACACGTCCTCATCTCCCTTCTTCCGCCCCATGCCGGTCGGTCGGTTGGCACTATGCCGCACGGTACGTACGCACGAAGCAAGGCAAGTTAAGGCATATGTAGGAAATAGAATTACCTTAACGGCGGCTGCGGTACAAAATTCATATGCGCAGATACGCTGATACACACAACTGTAAGCAACCGGAACGAGGCACGTGGTCGTAAGAGCCAAGGTTTTTAGAAGTACTTACTGTATTGTATAGCGCTATCATATGCATCCACAGTCACCGTGTCACCGCGGAGACTATCCTCTACAGTAGATAGATATTATATTGATATAGGAGATGATACGAGACATATACGAAGGTCACATGACAACGACAGATCGAGACTGTACCCTTATTACCAACTGTACCCTTATTACACGGGGGAAAATGGTGATCTTGCGCCACCCAGTTCAAGCGCCGGTGTACCGCGATGGGGTTCAACCCACGTGGCAAAAGGTTCGCGCATACGTCTATAAAAACTAATTTTCGTATGCTCTTGCGAACTTAAATCGGCGTTTGCTATTGGTTTCAGATATGCGGGGGGTTTTCACCAGCTATTTACAGCACTGTTTCGACCGTTTTCGCTCCAGATAAGGCGAATCAGAGCATCGACCGATATATGGGGCGTTCGGGCTTCCAAATTTACTCAAAATTCAACTTGGGTTAACTGGGTTTGGGCTATATATCGCCGCAAGGTATCGCCCACGGAATTGTGGTAATAAGGGTACAGTTGTAATAAGGGTACACCCGCCTATAGCTGAGACTATACTGTGTCACTGTGTCACTCATACTAATACGTCATACTTGTGTCACGGATGCTCGGGCATTATTTCTATCATGCCACGGTTGACGGTAAATTCGACCGCCATCGTATTTCCGTATTTGCTATAGGGGGTACAAGCGGTCATATGGGAAAATGATCGAAATTTTGGCAACGGAGCCGCGGGATCAGAAATTCAGGGTTTGGGCATCACAGTATGATTTTTCACGGCCGCAAAAATCACTTTTTGCGCTCGGGGTCTTTACAGACCTACTGGTATGCGTCTAAGGAAGCATACTGGTAGGTTCATGCTGTTCAGATGTTGTTTAGAAACAAGAACTGAAGCAAATCTGTGCATGGCGTGTGATTTGGCTCGCTCAACCCTCCGAACGCTCAATCGAGCATCCGCTATACCCCGCTCGCTCGCGGGGTATATCGGATGATGGCAATCGATGCGCAAGAGTCTCGGCATTCCAAATCTGTACCTACTTTGTTAATACTGTTAGCGAGGCGAAAGTTATCGCTACGAATCTGTTGACGAATCCCCTTTTGCTAGAAAACACATACCCCGCAACCGGGCGCAAGTAGCCCGCTTGCGGGGATTCCCAAAATGTGGAGAATGCGTCAGCGGATCCTCAGATTGTTGGTACCTACTTGGTACTAACAGTCTCAGGATCACTATTCAATGTATGCGCATGCTTAGTATCATGGTTTTTATGTAATATACACCGGTCAAACAGGCTGTGCGACTGCCCCCGTAAGTTTTGAGAAAAAGGAATGAACGCTGACAAAGCGAACAAAACCAGAACGGGAAAATCGAAAAAATCGAACGACTGAGATTTTCGATTTTCCATCGTGGATCATTTCTGAACCGTTCCCCAATTTATCGTCTCCGTTGCCAAAAAGGGGCCGATTTTCCGTCATAATTTCATATGAGCGTTTGTACGTGAACGTACAGGTGGGGAAAAATCAATTTCCAAAATTGATTGTGGTTGCGAGTAGGAGTTCTGACTTCTGTGGCATTCGCATTGCATGGCATGGCATAGCATGGCATGGCATGCGCCTTATGGCGTTGGCGTTCGAAGTCCAAGTCGAACATCCACCGACCGCACGCTGCTCCCGCTTCGCGTCGCGGAGGCTTCGCCCCCGCTCCGCTCGCGCTCGCGCGCTCCGATCGATTAACGGGCAAAAAGCAAAGCACTGTCGCACACATGATCCTGCGGTCCTATGATGTAATGGCGATATCCATGTTAACATCTCATGGTAATTAATCGTGCTGTCCAAAAAGATCGACGCCTAGTGGAGATCGCATATTTGTGATCGACAGCGCCTAGTACTGTACCCTTTTTCAAACGACGCGGACCCGATCTGTACAGACGAGCACATTTTTATGATGTTGGCAAAAAGGTGCATCCGTTTTGAGAGGAACGATATAATATCGCCAAACCAAACATCCAATCTCTGAAATAGCCCGAATATCAGGATGGTTGTTCCTCGAACAATGTTTACTTCCCTCAGTCCCTCAAAATCCAGGGCTGTGGTTGGAGATCGACTTTTAACAACTCAGCGCGCTAAGACTTGTGGTTCTCGAAGAGTGTGTACATGCTACCACTTGTCTCCCCGATCTAACTTCGGGGGGGGCAGTGGCACTCTATGGTTGTGTAAATCCTTCACCACTAGGCGTCCAGGCCTCCGTCTGCAACTTGCAAACTGGCCAAACCAGCGAGAAGATGCACAGCTGGATAAAGGAAAACAGCCCATCAAAAAAATGGAGGAGCCTGAGCTATTAGAAGTAACGACGGCGCGGTGGCCTTTTGCTTGGCTGCTTTGGCCAGTGACGTTCAGTCTCTCCTGCTGGTTTCTTGCGTTCAACCAGCATATCTTTCTTGCAGCACTGCCGGACCCACAAGTTTGGTGGCTACTCGGAACACCAACGGCAAAAGACTTGGCACTCAGTTTGAAAGATCTGCTTCCAACAACCACCGCTGACGCATATGAGGTGGGTCAAACTAGTTTCCTGGTCACTTGCCTACGATTGCTCAGCGATAACCCGTCATTTTAAAGTCCATGATTCACCCTTCCCCCTGAGGTTTCGGGTAATCAAACATGTTGTGTCTACGAGATAGGCATGCCACCACTTTTAGCGCAATGCTATTCAGTGTGTACACGGCACGAGGTTGACGGCTTGTCTGTGAACCGTTTGACCCCATCTATTACTTTGACGACCATCTCGATTAGAAATTTAGTTGTTTGTTCGCTTCTACTAAAGATTGGCACACTACGGGGTTCGGTGCAGCTCGGAAAATTGGCGAATGAACTGGGTGGATTGCCACAAGAAAATTTGGCGGAACCGCTACTGCGTCGCGCGCAAGAGATTCTGAACACTCCAACTCTGCTAACTCGCGATAACCTCGAATTTGGCGTCGCAGAAGCTGTGGCGCAAGCAAGCCAAGCTCGCAGTCCTTTGGCCAAGATCTTTGGGCTCTTCTCTGTGGTGAATTTGGCGGCGCTTCTTGCGATCGGAGGAATCTTGTTTTCATTTGGGCCGACACTGGGAATGGTTTGCTCTTCTTTTTACCAAACTCAGGATACAAGTCTACCTTGTAACCCGCCCTGTGAGTAGCATGTCAGGGCCAATCTCTACTCTGCTTCCAATCTTGTAGCCTTTCTCCCCCGCTCTGAATTCTGTGATGCTCTCGGTTCACACGCGCAACCCGTTCGCCTCTCTTGAGAGCAAAGAAGACTAAAAGGTTTTCAATTGCCTCGCAGAGGTGATGAACACACACGACACATAGGGAAATGCTGTGTGCGTGCTGTTCTCCTTCGAAGCTTCCCGTCCTCTCCTATGGCACCTCTTGACAAACGCGTTTTGCCATTGGCCTATTCTGATAGGTAGCAAGACCGCTCATCAAGTTCCTGGATCAGCTCCTGAAGCCCCTGCTTGAGAAGATAGGCGAGTTCGTCTCGAATGTGTTGACGATGCTGCTGGTCCTCGCGCGGCTTCTTCGGCCCCTTGGTGAACCAGCAGTGTGGCTCTCGGTGAGGCTCGAGCCAAATTCAACCTGAGACAGCGGCAAAAGTTACGAAATAGTACAAAGTATCTGCCGTGGCCGTGGCCGCGGCCGGGGGCTGTAAGCTTTGCGGAGGTCGGGAAACGGGCTGTAATCTTCACGTCGGGCGTCGCAGAGTGGGTGAAGGCGCGCGCTCTTGAAACTGCGTTTTCTGGGCATGCCACTCCTCTGATCGTTCCTGCTCATGCCTGATCATTCCTGGCGAGTGTCGCTGCAAGGTTGCTGCGCGATGCTTTCTCATTGGTTTCCTATTGGGCAGGAGGCGTGCTTCTGCTGGCATGCCTCCTGATGCGGGGCATGCGCCTGGAATGCCTCCTGATGCGAGGCATGCGCCTGGCATGCCTCCTGATGCGGGGCATGCGCCTGGAATGCCTCCTGATGCGGGGCATGCGCCTGGCATGCCTGCGCTGATGCCTCCTGATGCGGGGCATGCGCCTGGAATGCCTCCTGATGCGGGGCATGCGCCTGGCATGCCTCCTGATGCGGGGCATGCGCCTGGAATGCCTCCTGATGCGGGGCATGCGCCTAGAATGCGAGCACGTGGTATCGTGGTGTCGTGCAGGTCTTCTACATCATCGCTGCTGCAGGAAGGTTCCCGGCAAGTGAAGGTGCCGTGCAGCAGGTTGCCATGCTCGGCAGCGCCTTCGCACTCCCAGCATTCGGACTCTCCGTCGGCCGTGCCAAAGATACAGACAAGGAATTGGACGACAAGGAAGTGGAAGCACTTACCACTATTTTTTTTTCTTGGGTCACCTTCTCCCTCGTGCCGATTGCGGTGCTATACCAGTCCAAAATTATTGGCACCTGCGCTGTGATATCTGCCTTCTGCGCACTTGGCCTCTTTGCCAGCCCGTTCATGTTTGGTTGGGTCGCCGGGTGCGCAGCTCTGCCCTTGGGATAAGTTTCCTTGGTTTTCTTGAGACTCAGGCAATACTTGGTTTCCCTCACCCTCATGCTTTCTTCGCATCTTTATGTGTTTACTTGTGCATGCATTGTCGCGTGGTGTGAGTATCACTTAACTCAGGCAACAGGCTAGGCGAATGGTAAAACTCCGCCAGATAATCTAAATGGTTGGCGATCGCATGCCACAAGTCGCGTATCACATACTTTGTGGTCAGCGTCATGTATGCGGGAGGTCGTAAAATGTCATGAAGTTCATCTCTGCGGGAGTTCGTGACATGTCACAAAGTTCATCTCTGCGGGAGGTCGTGACATGTCACAAAGTTCATCTCTGCGGGAGGTCGTGACATGTCACAAGGTTCATCTCTGCGGGAGGTCGTGACATGTTACAA
>LGRX02014173.1:0-22285 GCA_001247695.2 Cymbomonas tetramitiformis | reverse complement strand
TGCGGGAGGTCGTGACATGTCACAAGGTTCATCTCTGCGGGAGGTCGTGACATGTCACAAGGTTCATCTCTGCGGGAGGTCGTGACATGTCACAAAGTTCATCTCTGCGGGAGGTCGTGACATGTCACAAAGTTCATCTCTGCGGAGGTCGTGACATGTCACAAGGTTCATCTTTGCGGGAGGTCGTGACATGTCACAAGGTTCATCTCTGCGGGAGGTCGTGACATGTCACAAGGTTCATCTCTGCGGGAGGTCGTGACATGTCACAAGGTTCATCTCTGCGGGAGGTCGTGACATGTCACAAAGGTCGTGGTAAGCATCATCTCAGCGCGTAGGGGTCGCATGTCACACAATGCATGGTCAGCGTCATCTAAACGTGTGGCGGTCACATGTCATACTACCAGTGCACAGCGTCATCTAAGTGAATGGTGGGCACATATTATACAAACCATGGTCATTATTATCTAAGCGGGTGGCGGACACTTCTCACACAACACATGCGGCACAGTCCATGCTTAGCGTCATCTGAGCAGATGGTGAGCACATGTCATGCAACTAATTGTCAGCGTCGCCTAAGCGGATGGCGCGTAGTCTACGTGGATGGTGAGCGCACATCATTTTAGAATTCAACAGTAGGTAATTTGCAAAAGCGTGTGCAAACTTTCATTCACAAAAGATAAAGCAGTTCGCAACTTGAAACGCCGCGAACTCTAATGCCCAATCATTACTGATTGGGCGAACTAAGTGAAAGTTCACGAACTTGAGTCTTACGTGTCACTGTCAGTTCATACCGACTACAGTGACACGCCTAAGATGGGCCAATGAACTATTACGCACTGTCTTCCCGATGGTCATCTTCGATCCAACGGCTACGATTAGTTCAGCAGATCTGCAGATCTAGATCTAAGGGTTTCTTCAGGGTTTGAGCATTCTAACTGCTGTAGGATGCCTAGGCAGTCATGCTTTACACCAAATGATGAGCAGGCATTACAGATTCCAATACATCATACAACTCGTTATTAGCTTCATCTAAGCGGATGTTGGCTACATGTGACAAAATCCATGGTCAGCGTCATTTATCAGCATTGCGGTCACATGTCATAAATCACATGTCACACAACTCATGATTGGCCACATCTAAGTGGTTCGCGGTCACAGGTCTCACAAGCCATGTTTATTGTCATCTAGTTGGATGGTGGTCACATGCCACACAAACCGTGTTTAGTGTCATCTAGTTGGATGGTGACCGGGTGTCATACAAGCCATGTTTAGTGTCATCTAGTTGGATGGCGGTCACATGTCTCACGAGCCATGTTTAGTGTTATCTAGTTGGATGGTGGTCTCATGTCTCACGAGCCATGTTTAGTGTCATCTAGTTGGATGGTGCTCACATGTCACACACGCCATGTTTAGTGCCATCTAGTTGGATGGTGGTCACATGTCTCACACGCCATGGTTAGTGTCATCTAGTTGGATGGTGGCCGTGTCATACAAGCCATGTTTAGTGTCATCTAGTTGATGGTGCTCATGTCTCACGAGCCATGTTTAGTGTCATCTAGTTGGATGGTGCTCACATGTCTCACGAGCCATGTTTAGTGTCGTCTAGTTGGATGGTGGCCGAGTGTCATACAAGCCATGTTTAGTGCCATCTAGTTGGATGGTGCTCACATGTCACACACGCCATGTTTAGTGCCGTCTAGTTGGATGGTGGTCACATGCCGCACGAGCCATGTTTAGTGTCATCTAGTTGGATGGTGGTCACATGCCACAAAGTTCGAGATTAGTGTCATGTAAACGTGTGTTGGGCACATGTCACGCAGTCCATGCTTAGTTCCCTCTGAGCAGGCGACGCTCTTACGTCATGCAATCCATGCGTTTCATTACCAATGCAGATGGCAGTCACGTGTCACATGTACTCAGCTTGGAGTCGCCTAAAGAGGTGGCGGTGGCATTTACAGGTGAGATGACAGCGCTGATGCGCAGGTCTAAGTCTGATCGAAGCCACAGTATTGACGCGCAGGTTTAAGTCGGAAGCCTCTTTGACACGGACCGCTACTGCGGCGTCTATCCTCTTGGCGGCTTTCTTTGCGCTCAAGGTGCGCCTCACGCATGCGACTTGCACAATGCCCTCGGGGTAGCCAAATATCAATATGACAAATCTTTTGAGCAACCTCTTATGTTGCACATGGTTACCCTAATGTCCTTCTTGGCATATGCTGAGCGGACATGGTCTGCAGTATGACATGTCATGCCTTGCTGCCGCAAGTCATCTCAATGCTCTTGCAAAATGCAAGCTACTAGGTTGTTTGCACCTCAATCTCAGTCCTATAGATGACAATATTGACGTACAAACAGAGAGGAGGATATTTGTAAGGCTTTTGTGCGCCGTGGTGTGCAAGCAGTCGGCTGGTGTGGAAGCGCTGTGGCTGGCACCTTTCAGCAGCGGCGTCTCTGTGTTTGGAGGCGTTGCTCTGGGGCTGGCCGGGCTCATATGGACATCTTCATTCTATAAGAGTGATATTTCATACACCATCAGAAACGCACTTTTCTTTGGAGGAACCACGCTGGTTGCATTCTTGGGGGCATATCTTAACGCCGCTGGGTTGAGGAACGCAGCCATCACCTACTTCATCCTTTGGGCCTCCGAGATATTATTGACAATATCAAAGGAATTTGAAGTTTTATTTCCATATATTTTTGTAGCCAGCATCTGTCTTTACCAAGCTACTCTATACCTTCGCACAAACCCCGAGTTTATTTACTCGATGTTCAATATTTTTCAGTAGACCTAAGACTGAATACACTCCATACCTTTCCGGTGAGAGATGGGCATGCTTTTTGTGATTGGTAGATTGAGACTTGGGCAGATATCAGAAAGCAGCTTGCTTAAAGACAACTTACCAGGATATCTGACAAAGCTTCAACAGTCAAGTGCGGAAAGAGTGATGTTGAGTAGTGTAGATAGAGAGCTTGCCTGCATGGGAAATAGAGAGATAATCAAATAGCACTGCGGGTGTGGGAACATGTTTGTGGCTCTTCACAAGTACGCGCCTATTTCTCAGGGGCTTACCTGCAGTCCTGAATGTTGCCCCAGGCTGTGCCATTGATCAAATGAAAGTCGATTCCCAAAACTCCTATAGATGGCATCGGAAAAAATGATTCGGGCCATGGTATTAATAACATTGATCTCAGTGTCAACAAGATAAATAGAATGGAAGGGAGCGGTGCAATCGAAGATCCGCCTTGAGAGGTATTTGATCGTTCATGGATGGAGAGTCAGAAAGATGGGCATACTTGAATAATGGATGATCGATGAGGATATTGAAGACTTCTTTCTTATTCCTAGCTGGGATCAGATTGGACTCGGTGCTGAAAACAATTATTTTAGAAGGGATGGCATGGAGGGAGGGAGGGGGCACTTAAGGTTTTGCTGAGTGTTGGGGCACCTCCCCATGAAATTGTGCCGTAAGGGAGACTTGCGGTGCGATGTATTTATGCCCTCACGACATAGTGCAATATCACCCAAGTGCCCCCAAGCTCACTATGCCGGGTGAAAAGCCCACGATCCGATAAACAGATATCGGGTGTATTTCGGTATCGGTGCAATTCTACGATATCATCAAAGTACTTCAGAGTTGCAGAGCTTGCTATGTTACGTATGTGTTTCAGTGTCGGTGCAGTATCAAATATGTGCTGCGCAGAATTGTACAGCTTGCCATATCACACGCATCCGAGTATTGTCTCAGTACTCGTGCAGCATTATCAAAGTGCTGCAGAGTTGTAGCGTTTGCCACACGTAACATCGTATGTATCATAAGTCATTACCCGTGCAGTATACAAGTTTCGCAGAGTTGTAGAGCTTGCCATATCACAAATGTATTTGAGTATGGCGTTATCTGTACGGTATCACAGTGCTGCAACGTTGGTCCACATCGATATAATGCGCCGCGCATAGGCAAAAAACGCAGCCTGACTTTCTATAGATTGCTTCTCTCTTTGCCTCTGATTTTCTCCGCCTGCTTTTCCTGTTGATGGCGCCGAGCCACTGATGGAACTGTGTGTGTTCCAATGTGGGCGAGAATCGGGGTTCGGACAGCTCATGTCCTGGTTCAAGTTTAGGGACTCTCGCGTGGCCGGTCAAGTTCAAAAACTCGAGCTCAAGTTCAGCTTCGCAACTGAAATTTCGTGAACAACGGACATTACAGCTCATTAGTCCAGCAAATCTTCTTTGCATACAGTAGAACATGATTTTGAATCGCTGCTGTAACGTATATGATGCTAGTTACCTATACTTACCTATCAAGTTTTCATCAATAGATTTGCAACGAGCAAACTGATGATTCTTGCCGCCGTTGCTGTAACTTCTAGTCTCGCTTATTCATATGTCGGAAATTCACCAAATGCCCAGGCAGATGCAAGCTATTTGGACGTTCCAATTCTTCGCAGCATCCTCTATACCCATCGTCAAACGACAGATGGGCCTCCCGCTCAGCGACTCTATCCGACTGATCCCGCTCAGCGACTCTATCCGACTGACGATCCCGTGTCTTGACCGCGTGCATACATCACTGCGATTTATATATATGCCAACTGGATGAAGAGTGCACTGTAATGGTGCATATCTATCAGAATGTTATCTCCGACGAATAAGACAAAATCACGGACATAACACGTGTCACGTTATTTTTGAACAATGGGACACGAGTTTGCAAGGAGTTGTAACCGCTTTTTGGAACATACTGTATATGTGCACATACGATAAATCTACATACTTGGATGTACACATATGATTATGTTTCCCTCCAGCTGCCCTCCGCGCTATTATGCACATACACTGTATCAAAACATTCACTATGCATTGATATTATAAAAAAACTATTTTTGTGCACTGTGCAATTCAAAATGCCACTTTACATGCAAAATCCGTGAGCATCAACAACCTCGTTCGCATAGTTGCGGCACGTCTATTTTTCTAGGAAGATTCCAGTATGCCATTACTAACAAAGTGTCTTAACGACAATTCCCGAAGCCCCGCCCTGCCTTCATATTTTCTTTGGCGCGCGTGCGATCTAATGTTCCACAAGGCATCCATTTTTTAGATGAGTAATAAGTGTTCAGCTGTCGTTCTGAAAATTCCAGCATATTTTGCCGCCATATCTTGATGTCTTCAGGGGTGCAGCATCGAAGACCCCCTGCAATCCCGCCATGCAAGCTGCTACCTCCTGTGCGCGCAACCTGCCCACAGAAAGGTATAATCACTACCTCTAGCATGAAGAGTCGGCACAGACTGTGGAGTTATATCGCTGAACATTATGCCGCAAGACACGCATACTGTCCCCGCGCTCCAGCTCAACACCGAGAGCTTGCAGCTGCTCTACTGACTGACTAGCCCTCCTCAGAAAGCTCCTGCATCAAATGTGTGCTCTTTTCCAGTGGTAGATGATGCAAACAGCAGCACATCGTAACAATATGCAGGGCTACAAGACAATTGCTCTGATGCACTGTCTATTGCTACTGGTGCAACACTACCGATAAGCCCCTTTTAGCAAATCTGGCACCAGGCAGTTTGGAAGGGAGTGAGCTATATCTCTCGCCGCGATTTCCTTTGTGACGGACCCCGCATCTTTTGTCCAGGAGAGTGCTCTGGGATCAGGGCATCCGCCAGGGAGAGCCCTCGAAAAAGTGCTTGCATGCACCAGCTTGTGCTCTGCGCACAGCATCGATTTCCATGCTTGCTGGTTGAGTGACGGACAAGGCGGGTAAAAAGGTCTCGCACACCTTCGAGAGTTGTAAAAGAGTGCCATCCCTACCAGCGTCGTACTGGTCAAAGCGAAGGGTGACTTCGTCTGTGCGATAATGGACCTCTTGGACTATGGCCAGCCACCAATTGAACTGTGCGGAGCTGTCAACGCGCTTCCATTGGACCTCCACAAAGTCATTCTCCTTCAGCATCTCAAATCGCTCCCTGCACGCACACAGACAATCCATCCTTCTTCCGCTTGGGGACATCTTGAGATTGACTATAGGGCATCTGATCCGTGGAGCACTGGGTGGCGCCACATGCAGCACTGGGGAAAAACCGGTGCGCATGCAGGTGGGCACGGTGGGAAGTGGTTGGGGCACAAGTGTATGGTCAGAGGAATGAAACACGTGAAATGGTGAAAGCACAGGTGGGCAAGGAGGGAAATGGATAACGTACTAGTGGGCTGGTGGGGAGGGGAATGGGTGCTCATGCGTCGGGCTATCCCCCTGCAGTGGTAGTGGGCTGGTGGGGAGGGGAATGGGAGCTCATGTGTCGGGCTATCCCCCTGCAGTGGTAGTGGGCTGGTGGGGAGGGGAATGGCTGCCTCATCGCGGGCTATCCCCCTGCAGTGGTAGTGGGCTGGTGGGGAGGGGAATGGGTGCTCATGCGTCGGGCTATCTCCCTGCAGTGGTAGTGGGCTGTGTCTGATGCAACCTCTCTGATGCCCCGGGCTGCAAGTGAACTCGGGATGTTGGAGACGTCGAGTAAAGCAATGCATGGTGACAGTTGATCGCGCGCGTACAATCCAGATTTGTCAAGAGGATTATGTGATTGGCGTTGGAGCGACACTGTCATGTGCTCATGCCACGTTACATGTGTCACGCTACAGGTGACACGCTACATGCGACATTATAACAGGCATTTGCAGGTCACTTACCGTGGCATGATGGCCATGTCGAGGGACTTCCAGCAGGTTGTCAACGACTTTCCATCGGATATAGTCTGCAGTGCAAGCCAAGCGCGGCAGGGAAAGGTGAGTCACGTCAGCGTTGAGGCTGCGAGGGATATAGTCTGCAGTGCAAGCCAAGCGCGGCAGGGAAAGGTGAGTCACGTCAGCGTTGAGGCTGCGAGTGATATAGTCTGCAGTGCAAGCCAAGCGCGGCAGAATGAGTACACTAGCAAGGCACGGTGCGCACACAGGCACGTCACATTGCGTGTAATGGACGCCCCAGGGATTGCAAAAGAAGAATATCAACTGCAGTATTCAAGAGACGGGCCCAGCCTGCAGCGAGACTCACTTCGGGAGGGTTGGGGCAGCGCACAGCGCCTGCTGGAACGATGTAGGCCCTCTCAAATCGGTCTGTCGTTAGCAGCCCACCGCCTGCTTCCGCACGTCACAGCGCTCCTCCCCCAGTTCTTTACTTATGCAACGCTTAAAAGCCTCCTACCGGGGCGCTGGACTGCATCGTTCGTAGAAGCAAAGTGTTGCAAGCATTATTGGGCAGGCAAGCCGCCGACGCGTCTCACACATTGTGTTTTTACACTTGTGTATGCCCACAGGCAGCCGCTGAAGGCCTTCGTACCCAAACACATAGTCAGGTATTGCCACTTAGTTACTAGGGGTCTGAATCAAGGGTCAAAATACCGTGAAATCCATAAACGTGAAGACGCATTTCCACACAAGAAAAAGTCAGGGTGTCTGTGTTCAAGCTCGTGCGTAAAGGTGCTCGATGCCCCTCCCCTAAAGAACGTCTGGTCTGAGGAGGGCACTAAGGACCAGGGACGGAGCTCACTTTCTCGGTTGTGGGATACATCAACGGATTCGGCGCATCCGAAAGTCCCAAAGGTGTGGCCGCGATTGATATGGGCTCCTCGGATGACGCGCTCCCCGAGGAGAATCGCCTTGTACTCCCCCTTCCAGAAGGTTGCTGGCCAAGGCGCGGAGGCCCTCTCCCCTGGGGGTGGGTCCCGCTTCGCACCTTCCCACACGACTGATCCCTGCTGGGGCTCAATGCGGGTTCGGCACTTTCCTGTCGGGCCCCACTCCTGCGGCCCCCACGTGTCGCCATTGAGCCCCCATCTCTTGTACGACTCGATCCACTCGGGCCTGCGAGAGATCGCACAAGCTCCGGTCAGTTGCAGCATCTTCACGTTCTGACGTGACCTACCTGTAGCTCGGCTCCGCCTTGTTTTCACCTGTTTAGGTTTAAGAGCGCAGCCGCGATTCCATCAACGGTAGCAAAAGGAGAAGCCTCCCTGAAGGAGTAAACGCACCATATTTTTTCCGTGAGAACGCACCACAGGGCGTGGTTCTCGTAAAGAATGAGCTGCCTCCAGGCGGGACAGACGCGCTCTGCCGCGCAGAGAGCTGGCGCGTCCAAAAACGTGAACACGTAGGACCAAACTGCACCAGGCAATTCTAGGGCAGCATCAAAAGCGCCATTACACGACTCTTGCGCGACTTGTCCAGCGACTGCTTCCGCCTGCTACCATCTCCGACCCCAAGCGATATTTCATCAGCGCCGCACAGTGGACGTATCAGATGTCACTTTCCACCGAAGAAGTACACATAAGCAAGGCGTATGTAATTACGGAAGTGATATCCTTTCCAAGTAATTCTATACTATTTTTTCGCAGTCGTAAGAAGGAACGAGGGGAATGAAGGCTCAGGGCGACCGGGCGATAGAAAAACACGTGATAGAGACGATTTGCCGATTCGATCTGAAAGACAGAAGCGAGTACAAGCAGTCAGCGCGAGCAATGAACAACATACATCTACATACCGGTAATTCAACGGAACCGTCGATCCCAACCTGCCCACAGTGCTGTTCGAAAGCTCCGCATCCAGAGTCTTCTGGAAGTGACGCGGGGCACTGCTTACTAAACAACTTGATCCCAACTACTCTCTTACCCCAGCTACTACTTTGCTTTACTGTTCGTACAAGTTTCCCCCAGTACAACATTGTTGATGGTATACGAAAAGCCAGTGAGATTGTGTATATATATGCGCGCGTGTGTATTCTGCACTGTTTGTTTTATGTCCACTTAGTTTTACACAGACTACGTCTGATAAAATGTGGAAACACAGGTCTGAGGTTTCGGGTGCAGCAGCCGAAGTCGTACGGTAGAGTTACAGTAACTTTGGAATAACAGTCGAGTGCAAGAACATGTACATGTAAACAGGGCACATGGAGCCCATAACTCACGTCAGGCGAGGCGCGACCGCACGAGCACGAGCAGAGCGAGAGGGCAGATGCGTCAGCTAAGATATGGGCTCCACGTGCCATGTTTACTAAAAGTTTACGGTTCATGTTGTTGTTCATGCACTGTTACTCCAAAGTTCCTGTAATACCCCCCCGTAATGCCAGCGGGGGTGTTTCCCAACGGGGGGGTATGGGTCGTAACATATGCTGGCCAGGGGTTGGCCCTAAAAAACCAATATTGAGGAAAAATCTTTAGATTGTCCCCCTCTTTGAAAAATCCGGTTTTTTATGTCACGCTTTTGTGTATTCTGTATAAATTTTTAGAGAGCATTTCGTCGAAAACCAGCTACCTATCGTTAGCGTCAAGCGTCTAGCGTAGCATACCCATACATAGGGCCATCTTTTGGTGTTTCATTTGTACGTGTGAGGGGCGCTGCCATATTTTGGACGTCAGTTGCACCTTTATTTCTATGCCGATGTTTTTGTTTTCATCATGGATATTTTTTATCCTTCCATTTTGAGAAGGCTTGCATCAAAACCTTCGGTATTATTGTAGTTCTTACGTGTCTCGCGATCCCGAGCTTCAAGACACGACTCCACCCCATTCACCTTCAGCCCTTGAAAACGTGAATCCGAGATTCCAAGGCGGCTTTGACATCCTTAATGGTTTCACTTGAAACTGTTCGCAATGTGCAACACAATTTGTATTTTAATCTCGTCGTCACTCTCCTTGAAACCTTGACAGCCACAGGCGTGATCTTTGGCTTCAGCTCCCTGGGCATCATTTTGCGTCGAGAGGGCGTTTATGCCGAGTATTGCGATGAGCCTGTGTCAAATGCCTCGGATGTGAGGTGAGCAACTCAAGATAGGGGTTTGAAAGTTAACAGCCTAGTTGCAGAGTTGTTTTTGCACACCTGTGTCCCGATCTGTTTTTCTACGGTATAGGGTGACGTGAAGAAGTGCTGTGCAGCAGCGAAGCGCAAGAGAAACCAGAATGTGAAGAACAGAGTATTCGCTTAAATCTGATATATTCCGTCGGCAGCGCGATTCTTCCGTTTGCTATCACGTTTGTGGGGCCGGTGCTGGACGTGCTGGGCCCCTATCGGACCCACCTGGGCGGATGCGTGGCCTTCGCAGGCGGTAAGTCCTCATCTGGGTTTTCCCGCCAGTTTCGCATTTGATTTTGTCCTCGAAGTTTCGGCCGGACTTACCGCAAGGTGTGAAATTCTCTTCTCCACGCAAGATCGTTTGCGATAGTCTTGGGAGGAGCTTGGGGGGGCGGCGTGAGGAAAGGATATAGCTAAGTTGTGCTTCGCTTCGGTCAGTTCGTGAAGCTGGTTTTGTATGTGATTTATAGTAATGAGTTTGAACACGATCTTTAGATTCGCCTACCATATCTCGTATACCACTCGTTTCAGGTTCCATTCTTCTGGGTTTCTCGAACTCGCATAGTTTCGATGCCTTCATTCCCGCCGTCGTCATCCTCAGTTTTGGCGCTGGTGGTAAGTCTACCAAACGTGCGCGCCCTCATGGAATTCACTATAATGTCTGGAAGGCGCACAAGGCGGGTCCGGAAGTTGGCTCGAATCCGCCCGTCTCGCCCAAATTTGCGGCGCCAAAGTAAACATGAGTGGCAGCGTGTGGGGCTCCGGCGATATGCGAGCGAGCGAGCGGAGTAATCACATAGAAATATTGCAAAAGAGGGTACATCTTCAAAAGAGGGTATATCTTCGCGAGGATTTGATTTCAATATTAGAGCGCATGGTGTGCAAAGTGCAAGATTCCTGGGGCCGTACACAGACTCTTTGGGCGGTTCGTGTCTGGCTGTGGTGACAGCGATCTTCTTGAGCCAATTCCAAATTGCAGACCATTTCCCCGTACAGTATGGATTTATACATAGCCTGATCAACTCAGCCTTTGACAGCAGCACTGTCGTGTTCCTAGTTTTCAATGTTATCCATCGTCAGGTTCGTTCCACAATCGAAGCTCAGCCTCACCTGCCTTCACTGGCTGGAGAAGTTGGGCACGCCTACCGCGCGCCCGAAATCTTCGCGTATATCTCCCCGCCCCCGCCGCCAAGCATCACCCAAGTTCGTTGCTTCACGCTTTGGCTGCAATCGGGGTGAGAGGTCGAACATCTGCGGAGATGCGTCACGGAGTCCCTACCTGTGAATCGTCCTCGCACCATGGCAACTGTTTCGATGCCGAAGTGGAGGAGACGTTCGGGAAACAGGGAATATCGAGATACTCGCTGTTTATGGGATACGCTTTGGTCATTGTGGGCTACGGACTCCTTCGCCTTGTGGTGTGGCCGCCACCTCTGTTCCCGGCACGGCTCCCTGACCTTGCAGCCGAAGTCACAGAGAACATAGAGCATGATGACATACAATTGGAGCTCCCGCAGCTGGGATGCACCGAGACTAAGGTGGCGGCAGAGGCCGCAGGGATCATTGTGGGGTGCGACATCAGCCCAGCTGCAGGCGTCCAGAGGGAGCCCAAGGGCCCCGCGGGCCACAAGCTCTTGGCCGAGGCGCCCCAAGCCGCGGCAGGAGCTGTGGAGCCCGCGCTGCTCGCGGCAGTGCCATGCCCCATTGAGGAAACCGTCGAGGCATCGCGGATCGAAGTTGGAAGGTCCACCTTTCGGGCTTTGGACATTAGCGAGCTCCCATTGGCAAGTCAGCTTCGGACTCCGCAATTCTGGTGGTTCACTGCGTGGATGGCGATCACGGTGCGCACGCGGCGAGAGATGGGCAGCGGACGCTCGCCGTTTCCTGTCAGCTGACGTTTGGTGCCTCTCGGTTCTATCCTAGGGGGGGGCACCCCGATAGAGGAGCATTCTACCTACAGGCACGTTCATGATGTTGGGTATGAGGAGCTTGAGACACTCTACTGCTCAGAGTTTGAGGAGTACTCTATCCCGGTTCTTGCATGACTGCAGAGCCTGGTCTTTGCCTTGTCGTGGTCTTGCCTCATGGGGATGCCTCAAGGGGGCCGGTCTCCAAGGGGATGCCTCAGGGGGTGCCTCAAGAGGGCGGTCTCCAAGGGATGCGTCAGGGATGCCTCAGGGGCGGTCTCAAGGGATGCCTCAGGGCTCAGTTCAGGGGGATGCGTCAGGGGGATTGAGTTCAGGGCGATGCGTCAAGTGATGTGGGAAGATTGCGGGAGGATGAGAGGTGATAGGTGTTGCGGACATGCTTCGAGCTCGGGACTATCTATGATCAGGTGTGGTCAGCGCACCTGCCATATGCTTGGATACTGCACCCTTCCATGGTGCCGTATGATCTGATACTGCACCCTTCCATCGTGCCGTGTGATCCGATGGTCCACCCTCACATCGTGCCGTGTGATCCGATGGTCCACCCTCACATCGTGCCGTGTGATCCAATGGTCCACCCTCACATTGTGCACGCCACTTGCACTGTCCTGGTGATGGCCGCCGCCTCAGTGGCGACCGGGAGGGGAACGGCGCAGATGCTCTGGCGCACAGGGTCTGTTGAAGAGGCTGAGAAGCAGACTGCCCTCTTCAATCTGCTCATCCTCACCTCAGCAGTGTTTACTCCTGCAGTCGGTGAGGAATAACCCATGCAGATGGAAATTGCATGTGACAACCGGCTGTCGGACTTTTCCCCGTGATGCGACTTTGCGCAAAGGGGTGTGTGTGACTACAGCATGCGTGTGATGATTCTGCACCTCCCATGTTGTGCCCCTGCATGCTGGCAGGCCGCCTGGAGCCACAGGAGCCCTGCACCATGCACCCTGCACCGTTATGCTCGTTGCGAATTGTACCCTCGAGGAGGATGAGAGGTGGTGCAAATGCGATGCCATTGGCGCGAGTGACAGGGTACATCTTAGACCGGCGAGGTCTAGGAGACGCCTTCATGCTCATCAACTCATTAGGGATTATATGCTACGGCATTCTCTTGGTACGCTACCACAGCCGAAGCGGGTCATCTCTGCGCCTGGAGCAACATGCCGCAGCATACCCTTGCCACACCGCGACACCCTAAGCATCGCATCACTGTGTGTGCACTTGTATCCTACGGTGCTGCCGTTGTTTACGTTGTTCTCTTGAGGCGCTCCCTCTCTGCTTGCTATATTTTAACCAACTATATGTGCCTTACAAGTCCGGAAGGATTGTGTATGTTGACATTTTCGCTATATTGACCGAACTGTCTATGCGCGCATGTGACGGGCGTCGATGTGTGACCTGGCCTCAGGTGCCGGTCTTGGAATTGCAACCGGTGGGTTTTATTCTCTTCAGTATTTTCCGCGCCTTCAACTTTGCCGCAGCCACAGCATATGTGGGAGGCGTGTTTGGACGAGGGTCCTTTGGACGCATTTATGGTTTAGGTAACACCTCCCTGTGTGCCCCTGGTGTGGTCATTGAGTAGGCATGCACAACTGAGATTGGATAAGATGCAGCTCCAACATTTTTAGCGTAGTTTGATTCCTCGGTGTAATTCCTGGTGAAGAAGTGTTTGGAAAACAAGGACAAAGGCATGCACCAAAAGTGGCATGCAGATTGTGATACTGCTTGAGTTAACGGGGACTTTTGGAATGTTGTTGCAGCATCGATGTCATCGGGTTTGTTCACGCTCTTACAGTACCCCATCGTGCTATTGACAATCAAACATTTCGATGGAGATTACACAATTGCCAATGGTGGCATGATTGTGTCCGGCCTTATATTGTATGGGTTCCCAATGTACATATATGGAACAAATCGGAAATATGCCGCGGACTAAATATAGATTGGATGAAGAATTGAAGATGCAAAAATTGATACAGTAGGGTATGAAGCAAGTGCCCATTTTGGGATGATTGTATGTGCGGCATATCACCTGTTAGTATCCCCATACTCTGGATGTTGCATGTGTTGGAGCTCCAAAGAGCTTCCGCGCTTGCCAGGAGGGAGACATTCACTCGCGCACAGGCCAACCATCGATCAATCGTAGCAAGTTCGGTAAGCATCGATCAATCACAAATATGGAACCCTGATGGATCACCATCGACGATATTTCTTCACTTTATCGTCCGGTGTGTAACAAATGTATTTGGTGGATCTCAATGCGACGAAGCTGACATATACAGATGCAACGCACCTATGCAAGGTGTTAATTTGAGTGTATGCAACATGCTCTAGACAATTTATTATGGGTGAAGCGATATGTCATATTGTTGGGTGGCGATACACCTGCATGTTTATAGCCGAGGATAGACCATCACAGCCGTTAATGTAAATTGCATATCCCGCGGCTTATGGTGTGACCTCCTTTAACACCTTAATGTCGAAGTCCCTTTCGCAGTCTTGTATAATACCAGCTTTAATGCGGTATCATGCATAACTTGGTCATAACACATCAAATGATGGCATATGATGTATGTATGTTCAAAAGACTCGAAGGGGGGCTGAATAGCATGCCACGCATGCCCCGAACATCCCTAATTTGCCCGCAACGTTTGCTCAAAGTACAGAGATTTCTCGGAAACGGTAAATGTGCAATTATCCACACTTGACGCACGTAAAGGGCGAATTGATAAACTAACCATACTGATCATGTTTTCACTTTGGTGTCGCATGCGTTTTGGGACATATCTCGCGTTCTACCCATCCATGGGTGTCCCTCCTTCGCTCGCCTAACAAAGTAGTACACACTCGACTATCTACTCCGCATCGCGGCTCACACCTAGAGCACGCGCGCATACACGTATGCCGTTAGGTTGGAGTGCATGCACGCATTCCGCTCTACCCGCACGCCCAACGCGCCAACGCAACCCACGACCATGTAGTCTCGATCCCGATCATCCTGAGGGGTAACAAATGCCATCGCACTATCCACGCACATAAAATGAGCCGCCGAATGTATCATTTTGCCACCAATAAGCCGAGACATGGGCCGTGACTCGATATTCGGGTTGGTGTGTGGCACACGATCGCTACGCGCTGCTGCACTCATTCCAAACAATCCACGACCGTGTAGCTTCGGTCCCAAGCAGCACGAAAGGTGCCCAATGCCATCGCAATATCCACGCACATAAAATGAGCCGCGACATACATCATTTCGCTTTATTTGGCCACCAATACGCCGAGCCACGAGTCGCGATAGGCATTGTCCCCGAAGAGCTGCTGGGGGCATTTTCGGGCATTTTCCACGAGCCGCATGCTAACACTATTGGTTTCGGATATGTGCCCAAGGATGGATTATGATGTATATTAATAAAACAAACCATGATGTGCGTTACGGATCGAAAGATGCCAGATATATATTTCATACAAATCAGGGTTTAGTGATATTTATGCGCGAAATAGGGATACATAAAGGCAACAAGCTAGAAAAGTGCAGTATGCGTACAATGAAAACACCGAAATATGCATACATGTATCATTCTTTATTCAAATGTTTACGAACAGAGTACTTTTCACCCTATACCGTCGAGGCATGACTGATACTATCTGTCAGGGCGGTCGACAAATCCTGCTAATTTATTCTGTCCTGCTGATTTATCTCTTCGGTCTCATCTTCATCTAAGTCTTCTTCCTCAGAATCGACAGTGGCTGCTTCCTTCCCCTTACTCGTCGGGTCACTCTTCTTTTTTGGCTTCGTGTCCGCATCCGGATCGGGCTCGGCGTCGAAATTGGTCAGCCGTTGCTGCGCAGAGCTGACCATGTACGGGTCGTGGTCGAAACCGATCGCGTGCAAACCACACCTCATGGCGGCCATGGACGTTGAGCCGACGCCGCAGCAAGCGTTGAGAATCCAGTTGAGTGGATGGCCGTCGTCATCTCTGATTGTCGTCGAGCATGTGGCACTGAATCAGCTCCATCAACAGAGATAGGGGTTTCTGATGGTTATTGACGACTTTGCCGTCGCGTTTGAACATCTGGTGAACGACCGGGAAGCCGCGCATAAGTGACGCGCGGCTGTAACGTTCAGCGTCCCCCAGCTCAAAGTTGTACATCCACTGCGGCTTTTTAGAAGACTCTCCCGCGGCATCGCTCTTTACATGGCACCCCAGGACCCCACATTCAATGGCATTGAAGCGTACGGACTTGTTGGGGTTCATGTGCACGTTCTGCTTGTGCCAGAAGAACCGCTCCGCGCGGCCGGAGCAGTAATTGTCAATCACCTCCAGAAAATCGGTTTGTTGGACGAAACCGCAAAAGAAAGCGACTGTCCATGCCGGGGCGGTGGTCTTGGCGTTGAAAGACTCCATGAACGAACGTTTGCACCTCGTCCTTGGTCATCGCGTTGGGAGTCTTCTCCTTGTCGAGCCCGTAATTGCAGTCGATGACCGCCCCCGTGAAGGGCAGTCTCGGGATGTCCTTCAAATCGTCCATGCTGCCCTTGACGATCTTCCAACGAGGGTACATCGTCACGTCCCGAAAATGTGTGGGCTCGTCGCCCTCCAGGCCCGCCTCTCCTGGAACCTTAGGCTCCGGCCCGTCGGTCCGCGCCTCCCGATGCAGTTTGATTTCGACTTTTACCTCGACCTGTTGCAAGCCTAGGATGTGAGTCGCGCTTGGCGCCTGCGCTTCTTTGAGATTTGCCCGCGCGTTCTCGTCGAAATTGAAGAACTTCCCCTGACCCCCCCCGGCGCGCTCCCCCCTTCGCGGACTGCAAGCAGCCGATCAACGACTCGATTTTCTCTTGGGAGCTCCAGTAGCTGGTGAACTCCGTCTTGAATTCGTCCCAGGTTTGCAATCCTGCCGCGGACACCAAGTGCTTCTGCACCATGCGTTCCTTCTTGAACTGGCTTATCATATTGCCCCCCCTCTTTTAGTGAGATCTCCTTCTCAATAATCATGCGCAGATACGTGTCCACCTTGTCGAACTCCGCATCCCCCGCCAAGCCGCTCAAGTTAATCCAGAACGTCATACCCATGGATTTGGCATTGTGGAGAAACTGAGCTTCTTCCACCAAAATGCCTGCCCCTCTAGACGAGCCCCCCGCTCCGTCCCCGGGCTCCCCGCCTCCTCGTTGCACCTCGTCTTCCATATGTAAGTCGAAAAAATATTTTTAGCATGTCTCAAAATATAGAAAAGAATGCTTCGGGAGGGAAAACACTGTTTGAAGCAGAAGCAAAAAACAATTTACCTGTCGGTTGGAGGTGGCCTTTTTGCCAGCTTTCTTGGAGGGTCCGCTAGCGGGCGAAGATGAGGCCTTGCGCTTTTTGGTCTTCGAAGCCAAAGGGTTTTTCATGCCCTTCAGGTCAAACCTTCTGTAAGCCACCATGATGCTAACGCAGAGGTCCCACGTCTGCGGCCGGAAATTGGCATCGGTCCAGTGCATGAAGTAGAGTAGTAGACGTTGATAAGCGAGCTGCCGAACACGGAATGCTTGGACATCGCTATTTGCTTCACATGCGTCTCCATCGACTGGTTCAAGTGAGACATTTCGGGGTACCAACTTGTGAACCGATCGAGGTGAGCGTCGATGTCATCGTTCAGCACCTTCACCGCCTGCTCTTCCTCTTCCTGCTCCCCCGTCGCCTGCTCCTCGATGTACTGGAATCCCTTGGGATATTTCACGGGATCCGGGATTGCAAATCCATGCTCTGATTCGTATCTCGCCATTTTTTCCACCAGCCCTCCGGCCTGGTACCGCCCAGGTTGATGAGGGTCACCCTCTTCGGCGTCCTCGGGGGCGCTGGCTTCGAACTCGGAGATCAACGCTTCTCGGTAGATGGTGTAGGCATGTAGCACGGCTAGGTGGGCCCGGATTGCATAATCGATGAAAATGACATTTAGAAGTCGCAAGAAGTTTCAAGAAGTACTTAGTGGTTAAAAGAAATCATCTAGAGGCAATATTTTATATTTTTGATAATTGTAGTGGCCACAGGGCTGCTTACAGGTCGCGGACGGGCTGCCGTACATACATTGCATATCTTGCGGGCGCGTGAGATATGCAAATGATACGGGGAAGTTATTAGACGTTGTGAGAAGTATTTAGAGGTCATCCGTAGGCAATGAGAAGCAAAATTTCACATCGGGACATATTCACGGGGTGCTGGGGAGCTAATTTCGTCTGTAAAATGGCTGCAAAGCAGAAATTGCATATCTTGCGGGCGCGTGAGATGTGCAAATGATACGGGGAAGTTATTAGAAGTTGTGAGAAGTATCTAGAAGTTATTACTAGGCATCGAGAAGTGATATTTCACATCGGGTCACATTCGCGGGGCGTTGGGGGGCTAATTTCGTCTGTAAACTGACTGCAAAACAGAAAATGCATGTCTCGTGGGCGCGTGAGATATGCAAATGATACGGTGAAGTTATTAGAAGTTGTGAGAAGTATCTAGAAGTTATTATTAGGCATCGAGAAGTGATATTTCACATCGGGTCACATTCGCGGGGCGTTGGGGAGCTAATTTCGTCTGTAAACTGACTGCAAAACAGAAAATGCATGTCTCGTGGGCGCGTGAGATATGCAAATGATACGGTGAAGTTATTAGAAGTTGTGAGAAGTATCTAGAAGTTATTACTAGGCATCGAGAAGTGATATTTCACATCGGGTCACATTCACGGGGCGTTGGGGGGCTAATTTCGTCAGTAAACTGACTACAACATACTTTTACTTTGCCCTAATGATACGCATATTATTTGCAGTTGCAGGAGTCATGGGGCACTAGCCGTTGCCGGGTGGCGGGTGCTCAAATTCAAAGGTGGCTCAAATTCTGCAACTCCTCTATGGAGACGCCTGAGGCCCTACCCAAGTCCGAGGTATTCAATGGCTGGGTCTGCTGGAGTTGCTGGAGTTGCTGGAGCTGCTGGAGCTGCTGGAGCTGCTGGAGCTGCTGGAGCTGCTGGAGCTGTCGGGCCTGTGGTTGCTGAAGGAGCATAATGGGACTGCTGCATTTGTAAAGTCCGGGAGCTTGCGCCAGGCAAGCGTGCACTCGCTGGTTCGGCTGAGCCGGCCGAGTCAGCTGCACCGGCTGAGCCGGCCGAGTTGCCGAGCCGCTGAGTTGCCGGAGCCGAGCCGCTGAGCGGCCGAGCCGCGTAACCGGCCGGGTCAGCTGGAGCCGGCTGAGCGCTGGGCCGGCTGGAGCTGCCGGAGCGTGCAACCGCCGGGGCTACCGGAGTTGCCGGAGCTGCTGTAACCGCCAAGGCCGGAGCGCTGAGCCGCTGGAGCCGCCGGAGCCGTTGCAACCGGCCGGCAACCGGGCTGTTGGCTAGGTGGCCGGCTGCGCTGGTTGGAAGGCTTGCCGCAACAACGGAGGCTGGGACGCTTCCTGTCCTACTTGGAGCATCGGCACCGCCTGAGGTTGCGGCAATGGTTGCTGCTGAGGGGTTTGCTGCTGGGGGGGGAGGGTAGGTGGTGCCTCCGCTGTCGGCGCGCCGGCCGCATCTTCCCCTGGGCTTGCCATGAAGTCCGCCACTTGGCGCTCCAAGGCCCGCTGCTGGCGTTCCTCAGACAGCTTCAGCTGCTGGGTGAAGTGCGCCTCCTGCTGCTTCAGCATCTTCTGGCTCGCCTCCTCCTGCCTCGCTAACACCGCCGTTAGCTCCTCCACCGTGATTCCCCTCACCGGTGGGGCCGCCTCGGTAACCTCCGACAGAGCGACAAGCGGTTGAGGGGGGGCCACCGTGCGGGCTGACGACGCCGGCGCCGCGCCCCTCGTTGACGCACGCCCCGAGGCCGGCATGCTTCCGCTGCCAGCAGAGGATCTCCCCCTTTTTGACCCTTTGCTGAAGTTTGCGGGCCACCGCCACCCGAGCTCAAGCCCCTACCAACCTTACCCGCCGGCTGCCGTATCCGCGGGAGGCTCGACCTCTCCGCCGGGTTTCCCTGGGAGTTGGCTCCCGCGAGTTGGCTCCTCAACTTCTTCCTCGGTGGGGTGCCGGCGGTATCCACGTCCTCGCCCTCGTCCTCCGCCGGGACGGCAATCGCCGACGCACCACCCTGCGGCTCTGCATTCGCACCCCCTCCCCACCGAGCAAGCGCGTCCACGAAGACGTAGTCATCTTGCGTGTAGTGCGGCGAGGAGAAGTTGTCACCCTGAAGATCCTTTGCCGTCAATTGCCTCACGATCGGAGGCAAAGAGACACCTGTGAAGAGCCCACAATCGGACGTCGAGCTTGTCAAAAAGAAATTGGGGGCTACCACTTAGACAAAAGCAATTTCACCGCAAGCATGCTCAGCACCCCCCGCAAGAGTACCGATTCACACAAACAAAGAGAATGCCGTACCGTTCTCCAAGCCGTAGTGCTTGTGCAGCTTGATGAGCTTCGGGAAGAAGATTCTCGCGCACTCGTACACAATGTCCGACCCCTCTTCAGTCTTGAAGTGGGCGGCACCACGGGCCTTATCCGTGCTCCCCTGGTTGAGCCGGTTCATCCTGAAGATGTGCGTAAGGTGCGGGGTGGCGTATCTGCCGTGGATTGGCCCACCGCATATGGTGAACCACCCACGGTCTTTCACGTGCAAGATCGTCCCCGCAATATACGCGCCCTTGTATACTTGCCCTTGGTGATACACGACGGATCCCCTCTCGAAACGCCCCTTGGACTTTTCCGTGTACCCCTCCTTCCCATGCACCCCATCCCCCGCCACGTACACCACCGGTGCTAACTGCGGCAGATCACGGTGATGCACCCAACGGGGATAAAAAGCAACACGTTGCTCCAACGTGGCCTTCGCCCACCCCGGCCAATCCGCGGCAGCGGGCGCCTCCACGACCACCTCCGCCGGTCACACTGAGAAATAAACGTGGTAAAATGGTGGTAAAATGTGGTAAACCGGTGGTAAATTGTGGTAAATTGGTGTTTTACCACCATTACACTAATAGTGACGATATAAATCCCGTGGGTAATTTCCTATTGGTAGCGTGGAAGAATTCTAACACGATTTTACCACATTTACTTATAGAGCGGTAATTATATATTATTGTTTACCATTGCTGTATATAATTTACCATGGTACCCCCCTATGACCGGTAAATTGACCCCCAATGGTAAAATTGCCACATATGACCGGTAAATTGACCCCCAATGGTAAAATTACCACATATGACCGGTAAATTTACCACGGTATGACCACGGTTGGACACGTGGCATGCAGGATGCACTGTGATACGGACACGTGTGCAAGATTAGTGCACGTGGCAAGCAGGCATGGTATGTTACATAACTGTTACCAGATATGCTAGGCAGGTAAGTATGTGGCTTGGCAAGTCCCGGCCCCGTCCTGGGCTTTATTGCAAGTAACGTCACACTAGAAGCAATAAGGAGAGAGGAAGGAAGGACGCATGCTGCTGGTTTCTAGCTTGCCGTTGCTAAGGTCTTGAGCATCGTGCAGATTTCATTCCTGGCCAAAGGTAGATGGCGTGGAGAGGGATTTTAAATCCCGGAGGACGGTGGCAGATGCACTTGGTCTCAAGGCGTGACGCCGGCATCAGCAGGGTATGTTTGGCATCCTCGTTCAAGACAAAGACGGCACGGCTGTTCATGCGCGCGTTTTTGATAGCCGGGTATGCCGTCACCATGGCTAGACGGCACACAGCGCAATGTGTGGCCGGGTCCCAGATCAGATAGTAAGCTTCCACGCGGCCGTATTCAAATGCATCGGCTTCAGAGGATGCTAAGGCTACGTTGTAGGAGATTCTGGTTACTGCCCTGGTGTACATCGTGGACGTGAAGTCCTCGTCGCCGTGCCGCATTCGTGGAAAACATAGGACGTCCAAGGCGTCCCGTTCTAGCTCGTATCGCTCACCGTGCATGGCACGCAAGGAAGCCGCCAGGCCCAGCAGCAGCCTTCCTTCCGCATCGGCGCTTAGCGCGGATACAGCCACGCCACCGCGGATGATGTGATGACCGACATCCATGAAGTGACACGCGAGCCCCGGGTCATCGCGGAAACCCGGGCCGTCCTCTTTCACCGAGTGCGCGACATAGTCTGGAAGGAACCGGATCCCGGGGTACAAGTGGGCCATGTCATCTACACGGTCTTTCAGCAAGTAGGCGTTACCGATGCATGAATCGATGGCCTTCCCCCCACCGGCTCCGGCACCACCCCCTTCGCCTCCCCCAACAGGCGCTCCACCCATAGCTCGATGTTGGAGCTGACAACGCCTACCTTCTCCTCTTGCTTGCACAAGTGTACCACGGCTAGGCGTAGATTCAGCGTCGGCATGTTCATAGGGCACTCGTTCTCAATAATGACAGCGAACTCCCTCATACGCAGCTCCGCTTGTGCGCGAGCCTCTGCGCGGTCTTCGATTGTGCCGGCCCACACCTGCCGGATGAAATATATCACAGCCTCCCTCAGCTTCCACCAAGCCCTGTCCAACTCTCGGTTGAGACTCCACAGGACGTCCATGAATAATACCTGCGGGCTGAATATCAAA